>OX459034.1:51347102-51572897 GCA_949775005.1 Orthosia gothica | reverse complement strand
ATTTCCTTAACTAAACTTCCTTTACCATTCCAAATATATTTATAAATTAATAATAAACTTTCAAAATTATAATATAATAATTAATAATTCCACCCTATTCCTTAATTCATTCCAATTTAATGATGTCTATTTTAAAATAAATAATTGAATAGCAATTATAATTTTAGTATCATTATAGAATGTATATCAAATTACGCTAGCAACAACAACAACTCGCATTTAAAAAACACAACGAAAATTAATCAATCGCAATTAAAAAAAACAACGATTACCAAAAAAATCATTTCGATTATAACCCCTCCAATATCTATATCCCAAGTCATGTCGTCCCTATAGCCCCGTTTGACCCCTATATCCCACTTAATGTCGCCGACAATGATCTGACCCTTCCCACAATGTCGTCATCACCAGCTGTTGAGCCGTCATCGCCGTCCACGACCCCGTCATCCCCTGCACTACGAGCTGATAGTGCGCAGTTCCAGACTTCTACCCCTTACTATACTGGACGGGTAAGTTGTTCGTTTTATTTACCGGGATAAAAAAGTAAAGTATAAAAAGTTTATTAAACAAATCTTAAAACCTGACTGCTTAAGAAGCGAACTAAAAAGACGTAAACAAGAAGAAAATCATGCTGTGCATTCGGAGGATATATATTCGCGAGCTGGCTGACAAAAACTAGATGTACATGCACAGAATGATTTTCTTCTTGTTTACGTCTTTTTAGTTCGCTGAAACCTAATGAAGGATGGTTGAACTAGAATTGTTAATTTTGGTGGTTTAAAGCAAGGTCTTAAAGCACAATTAAAGAGAAAATTCCGAAAAATCAAAAAGGTTGAAAATTAAGGTAAAGTTTGGTACTTACAAGTTTTCGCGAAAATCTAAATTTGCCCGAAAATTTCGTGTTAACTCAGGACCTTGATTTTTATACACCTAATAGGGACTATAAACCAGCTCTGCTTAGCTCTCTATCAGTATCTGGTATAAAGTTTAAGGATGAAAAGTTACATATTTCAACACTTATTTTAACGCATCTTTGTGCATTTAGTAGTTTTTCATGATATCCATACTCCCAAAGGTCTGTTTATAAAATTTCGCGCGCTCGTTATCGTCCTAAATTATCATCCATTCCGCTACAAGTTTGCAAAAGTGTGTATTTGTCCGCGAACTAGCTTCTTACTGCTCGCACGTCTAATAGCGGATCGGATGAGATAGCATCCATTTTAACCCCGCGCACATAATAGTTAGTGCCGTCGACTCGTTGCCCACCTTAAGGCTAAAGTAATGACTAGTAGAAACTACAGGTCTTCTTCCTTTCAGAAGCAGCCAAACCCACCTCTGAACGTCATCTTGCCAGTCGCTGTACCCTCCACACCCCCTACTTACGGTAAGTGTACTTATCATTAGTAAGCACCTCTTGGGTTGAGGACACTTGAGGGTTTTAAAACCGACCAGTCTTAACGGCCGATTTCACCAATAAAACTAATCGCGATTAGTTCAACTAAACTCAGTTTATGTAAATACAGCGTTCTGATTGGTAATTTCTTAGACGTCTCAACCAATTAGAACGCTGTATTTGCATAAACTGAGTATAGTTGGAGCGCCTCCCACTAGTTGGACCGATGACCTGGTTAAGACGACGACTAGTACAAAAAACTACTAAATTTTGGGTCGTGCGGACACAACTAAAACGCCACGGTGTCCTCCAGTGCCGCTTATACGGAAGCACGGGCACGCGTTAGCACTCACCGCGAAACCGCCGCGGCTGTCCGTCACCGGTCCTTCCTCTGGAGTGTACCTCCCATCACCGGCGCACCAGTTCACTTTGCACGCTGTGACCACAGCAGCGACCAAACCAGCACATGGGCGCCAGGCTACCTCGTGTGTGGCATCTTGGTCCACCTGTAATGGGTCAGGCCCCGCCACATACGACTTTTCAGCCGCAGGGGATAGCGAGTGGGTCCTTCCTTGCGGCCCCACCGCGTCGGCCATCAGACGTTGGCGACCCCGTCCAGGCCGCGGTAGGTAGGGAGAGCGGCCCAACGCAATACCGGCACTCCTCTCCCGCCTCGCGGCCCCTTACCCTCAGCCGCGATATTTTATGGAACCTGGGACGCTTCATACGACATCGCTGCCCGCCTCTATTATCAAGCGGCAGCGCAACCTACTTATTGGCCGCTACGTCGTTGGCTTAATCGGTAAAAGCCCAGACGAGCGGTCCCTTCTCGGGTTCCTCTTAGCTTCACCTTGGGTGACCAAGCCACGGCTACTGAGCCCCCCCGCGTCGACAATGCGGGACCACACCGAGGGGGTATGCTTATGACTTTGATCTGGCCTGATGGAAAGCGATGGAGGATTATTTCTACTGCAACTCATTATCTAGATCTCTTATGGAGGTATATGGGTGAAGTCCCACAACGTCCATTGAAAAGAGGAGATCCTCCAAACAGACCTGTGTAGTGTCTGGTCCGGGCAACTTCCCGACGGCTGGTTATCTGACAGTTGTATTGTTCAAAACGCACAACTGCTCGCGCGATCTAGAGTTTTGAGATGTTTTACGTGGCGTAACAGATGTCACTACAATCTCCTAATGACTTCAATAAAATCTTTCTCTTGTACCATTCCAGGTGAAGCGACGCTTACCCCACCCCCTCGATCACCCGGCGTCCCCACAGTCTCGAGCCCCCTCTCTGCATCTGGGGACGGTAGATCACACCCACCTGACGGCACTTCTTCAGATAAGGTAAGCAGAAGAGATCTTCCCATATTTTTGCCCGACTGCGGCGAAGCAAAAGGGAGGGTTATGTTTTAACCGGTATGTGTGTATGTAAGTATATAGGTATGTTCATCTGTTCCCTCATAACTTCTAAACTAGTTATCATAATTTGACAAATGAGGTGTCGTAGGTAGCGTCTTGTTTGTCTCCTGGTTATAGGCAATGTGATGTCACATTAAATTGTATATGGCGCCCTCTAGGGGGCACGAAGTCAAGTTTTTTTTTTTTGCCCAATCCCATCATGTGTGGTATCATTGAACAGGGATTTTAAAATGAAGATTTGGTTACATCATATTTTTGTCAAGCGTACCGTTTGCGAGACATATCCTGTCATAGTCATGAAAACTAATTTATTACCCGACTACGGCGTCGCAGTGTTTGTTGATCGTTATGTAAGTATGTATGCATTTATGTTCATTTGTTCTGAGGGAACTGCAAAATCCCCAAGATACTATAAATAAACAAGTAAAATTTAAAAAATTATAAACCCCCTACACATTTATCTTGCGAAACCACCCCGATTCAAAAAGTAAAACGCCCATAACTTTGAACGGCTGAACCGATTTTATTCAAACATAGCTAAGAACACTCTCGACAAAATTACCTTTTAAACAAAAAAAACTAAATCAACATCGGTTCATCCGTTTAGGCGCTATGATGCCACAGACAGACACACAGATACACAGCAACACACGTGACACTTATAACACCCCTCTTTTTTCGGCGGGGGTTAAAAATGAGTTATAGAACTAAAACCCGACTGCTGAAAAATCGCACTCTAAAAAGTATGAAACACGAAATTATTCCCGTAAATTTACCGTGGTACGTCCTTCGGCTAAAGGGATAATGATGAAGTAGAAGAAGGAAAAAGAGTTTATTTGCGCCAGGTATGACGCATAGCTACCACGAAAAACTGGTGGTCGTGTCATATTTTACTGAATTGCCGTAAAGAATATTAAAGATTTACATATGACAGCCGGGCTCAAAGCTCTTGTTCCATCCACGGAGCAAGAGTTGCTTAACCTTTAAGAATTGCCAGTTCAGTCCAAAAAATCGGATCAAATATCTGTTTTTATTAGGGTTCCGTAGCCAAATGGCAAAAAATGGAACCCTTATAGATTCGTCATGTCTGTCTGTCTGTCTGTCTGTCTGTCCGTCCGTATGTCACAGCCACTTTTTTCCGAAACTATAAGAACTATGCTGTTGAAACTTGGTAAGTAGATGTATTCTGTGAACCGCATTAAGATTTTCACACAAAAATGGAAAAAAAAAACAATTAATTTTGGGGGTTCCAATACTTGAAACTGAAATTAATAAATATTTTTTTCATCAAACCCATACGTGTGGATACCCCACACGTATGGATAGGTCTTCAAAAATGATATTGAGGTTTCTTATATTTTTTTTTTCTTAACTGAATAGTTTGCGCGAGAGACACTTCCAAAGTGGTAAAATGTGTGTCCCCTCCCCTGTAACTTCTAAAATAAGAGAATGATAAAACTAAAAAAAATATATGATGTACATTACCATGTAAACTGCCACCGAAACTTGGTTTGAACGAGATCTAGTAAGTAGTTTTTTTTAATACGTCATAAATCATAAACCGCAATTTACCAAGTACGGAACCCTTCGTGCGCGTGTCTGACTCGCACTTGACTGTTTTTTTTTTAATATACACGGTTCTTAGTAGTATTTCGTTTCTGGGTCCCAGTGGCGCTTCAAACGGAAGGGTCTGCCGGATACCGATAACGTCTTGATAAGGGATGCTGGGTGAAAGGCCACTTGTTGTGTAGATAAATACGCTAGCTTTGAGATAAATACTGTTAGAATACAAAATGAAGAAAAATAAAAATAACAAAATCTTTGTGGACAGAGAGACAGCCAGACAGACATACGGACAGTGGAGTCTTAGTAATAGGATCCCGTTTTTAGGGTTCCGTACCCAAAGGGTAAAAACGGGACCCTATTACTAAGACTCCCCGCTCCGTCTGTCTGTCTGTCACCAGGCTGACCCATGAACCGTGATAGCTAGACAGTTGAAATTTTCACATATGATGTATTTCTGTGGCCGCTATAACAACAAATACAAAAAAAAAAAAAATAGATATTTAAGTGGGGCCATACAACTAACGTGAGTTTTTCGCCATTTTTTGCGATAATGGTACGGAACCCTTCGTGTCCGACTCGCACTTGGCCACTTTTTACCCTTTGGGTACGCAACCCTAAAAACAAAAAAAAACATGCTCAAAATAAGATTAAAATAACATAAATTTAAAATTAAAGTATAATAAAATAAGGCCAAATTTGCAATAAAATTAATTTAATACTGATTTATATTATTGATTTATTATTTATCACATTGTCTGGTCATTATGAATATTGCTACTTTACTGATAAGCAATTCGATGATTGTTGTACATAGGTATGTTTTATTTGAAATATTCTGTCAGCATGAAATCTCAGCGAAAATAGTTATTTATGATACAAGTGCGGAAGGTAGGTGATTTCCGATGAGTGGCATTTTTATTCACGAGCGAGCGAAGCGAGTGAGTGGATAAATCGACACAAGTCGGAAATCATCTTACGTACGTGTGTCATACAACATTTTACTATGCATTGTGCGAGGAAATAAATAAATAAATAAAATGAAATTAATAAAATGGCGGGCTTATTCAAGCGCGTTCAGCATATCCACAGATTAACTAATAGTTCCTCGGGCATATCTACTGTCACATCGTAACGCAATAAGGCACGAGCAAAATATACGTTCTGCCAAACATATTTAAAATTAATTTATTGATCAAAATCTAAATCTAGAGTAATTAAAAACGCCTAAAATAAAGTATTAGTTTTATTTTACCTTTTATATGAATGATAATCTGTACATAACTAATGTTTAAAACATTTCTCAAATAATAAAAACTCTATGCGTCGGGCTGACATTGGAGTTAAAAATTAAAAAAATACAGGAAAGTAAAAAGCACTACTGAAAAAAAGTGACACTTTCCGCACAGTTTGTCTGCTTGTAAAACCGCTCTTTTCGAGGTCATGCATTGTAAAGTTATTTTCACATTCAGGATTATAGAATCGGTTAGCACAAAATAATAAGCGGTAATATATTCTAAGCGGTGCCGCTATTTTTAACGAATTAGTCCGAGAGCGAGCGAAGCGAGCTCGGGAGCTTAGGCCACTCTGACACGGATAGGTTACATTAGACCCTGCAGACAGAAATCTGTCGACTTTGTTGCCTAAATAGTAATTGTACTTACCTACCATACTGATTCTATAATAAAATCAACGTCAACATTAAAAAAAAATATCTACTCTCACAACGTAATGTTCCAAATATGAATTCAGGAAATATTGTATAAACAGGTACTTTTATTTTTGTGGGTAGGTAAATTAAAAAAAAAAACATTACAGTGCAACATTTTCCTTTGGTTTTCAAACAACTGCATCATAAAATAACTTTTTAATTTGTATAGTATAGTTTTAATTTTTAGTTAAATGGCGCGTACGTATGGGCTTATTGACTTAATGTAGAAAAATTGTGTAATTTTCTATGAATCACGCTGTGCAGTAATGCCCAATGAGAATCTAAATTGCCCGCCATACCACATATTTTTGCCATTTCAACTGTATGAGTGAAGATAAAATAGTGTAAGCAACGGCATATAATTAGGTATTAAAACACTCGTGTGATACTATCACACCACACTCGTGTTTTAATAACCCCTATTATATCATCATCATATCAGCCGAAAGACGTCCACTGCTGGACATAGGCCTCCCCCAAGCGTCGCCACATTGACCGGTCCCGTGCATCTCGCAACCAGCGGATCCCCGCAACCTTCACCAGGTCATCGGTCCACCTGGTGGGAGGCCTTCCAACGCAACGTCTTCCGGTTCGCGGTCGCCATTCCAGAACCTTTCTGCCCCATCGGCCATCCGTTCTGCGAGCAATGTGCCCTGCCCACTGCCACTTAAGTTTGGCAATTCTTCGGGCTATGTCGGTAACCCTGGTTCTCTTGCGGATCTCTACGTTTCTGATTCGATCACGCAAGGAAACTCCGAGCATAGCCCTCTCCATTGCCCTTTGAGTGACTGTAAGCTTTCTGATAAGGCCCATTGTAAGCGACCACGTCTCAGAGCCAATTGTCATCACTGGCAACACACACTGGTCATAGACTTTCGTCTTGAGACACTGCGGTAAGTTGGACGAGAAGACACCGCGCAACTTCCCAAACGCTGCCCAGCCGAGTCGGATTCGACGGTTGACCTCTTTCTCGAAGTTGGCCCTACCCAATTGGATCGTTTGTCCCAGGTACACATAGTCGCCCACAACTTCGAGTGTAGAGTCTCCAATCTTGATAGGAGTGGGTGTAACATGGGCATTCAACATCAACTTAGTTTTGTCCATGTTCATCCTAAGACCCACTCTTTCGGAAGCTCTACTGAGATCATCGAGCATTGTACTGAGGTCTCAGCCATAACCACTATATCGTCGGCAAACCGAAGGTGAGTGATGTACTCGCCATTGACGTTGATGCCTAGCCCTCTCCAGTCCAGAACCTTGAAGACATCCTCCAGTGCAGCGGTAAAGAGCTTCGGAGATATTACGTCTCCCTGTCTCACACCTCGCTGCAGAAGGACGGGTTCCGAGGTCTGATCCTGGAGTCGAACAGACATTGTGGCGTTTTTGTATAAACACTTCAACACCTCGATGTACCGGTAGTCAATTTGGCACCGTCGGAGAGACTGCAGTACAGCCCAAGTCTCGATCGAATCGAAGGCTTTCTCGTAATCCACAAACGCTAAACAGAGAGGCAGGTTGTACTCTTCGGTCTTCTGTATAACTTGCCGCAGCGTATGTATGTGGTCTACGGTGCTGAAGCCTTTACGGAATCCGGCTTGTTCGGGAGGCTGGAAATCGTCAAACCTGCGTGCGAGACGATTCGTGATGACTCTTGAAAACAGCTTGTAGACATGGCTAAGGAGTGTGATGGGCCTATAGTTCTTCAGTAGGGCATTGTCACCCTTCTTGAAGAAGAGTACCACTACACCCCTGCACCATGCCTGTGGCATTTTCCCCTCGAGTATGACGGAATCAAAAAGCTTCTGAAGGGCCTTAAGTACTGGTTTTCCACCCGCCTTGAGTTCGGCCGTAATTCCGTCATCACCCGGTGCCTTGTTGTTCTTAAGTTGTTTCAGAGCCATCCTAATCTCATACAGGCTGACGTCCGGAATGTCTTCGGTATAGTGTCGGGTCAATCTAGCTCTTGGGTCATTCGCTAGATTTGCGACGGGTTTACTTTTTGACGTGTACAACTGTCCATAGAATCTCTCGATCTCCCTCAGAAACTCCGGTTTGGCGGACACGATCCTGCCATCATCGGTCTTCAGTTTCGTGAGCTGGCTCTGCCCAATAGACAGATCTCTTGCAAAGACCTTGGAGCCTTTGTTCCGCTCAATCGCGTCTTTAATTCTTTCAGTATTAAAGCGGCGGAGGTCGCTTTTCAAGGACTTTGAGATCCGTCCATTTAGCTGCCGGTATTTCAATTTATATGACTAACATAAACTACTATAATATGACTATTACATGACTAACATAAACTACTATAATAAAACACCCTGCCCAATAAGTGATGGGCATTATTCAGGAAGCCCGGTCAATTTGATTATTTCAATAGATTTTATCATATTGCCTACTCATATTGGGCATTTTTCAAATTGTCCGGTCATTATGAATAACGCCGTATTTATTAATTGGTCCATAACATACATATAATAATCTATCTCTATACCCTTTGATGTTTTTATACAAATATTTTAATATATTCTTCTCTTCTCTTCCAGTCTTCTGAAACAGCAGTTGGCGGTATATCCCGTACGGCAAGCACGGCACTCTCTCGAAAGGAGAGTTACAAAGCACAGAGACAGCACTACAGAAGAGAGAAGAAGCGAGCAGCTTCTGCACTGCTGCATTCTATAGAAGACCCTTCTGTTGTGGTACTTGCTGATTGGCTTAAGGTAAGAAGAAATAATTTGTTTCCTTTATATTAAGACGGTACCCTGACCAAAAAATCGGCATGAGATATGAGCATTCCTATTGGTCTAGCGGCACTGGTGGCGCATGAATTACAGTAGTGAATACGCCCAGATTATAGAATAAAATCTTTATAAAATCGAATTTTGGTTACACAAAAATGTTCGTTATTAAATTGTCTATCCATTAGTAGGGCGCACGGTTGGCGCAGTGGTTGAGCGATTGACTGCTGTGCTGCGTGTCGCGGGTTCGATTCCCGCACGGAACAAATATTTGTATGACCTACAGGTAGTTGTTCCGGCTCTGGGTGTTGTGTATGTGAGTTTATATGTTTGTAAACGCACCCACGATACAGAAAGAAATTCCTAGTGTGGGGCAACGTTAAAAATAAAATAAAAAAAGTGTTAGTACAAAAAATAATTAATGAACACTTTACGAGGAGATGCATGCTATCAATAATTATTTCTCATTTTTATGTTTTTTTTGGAAGGAGGTTAGTGAAATTTATACAACATTAAAAATAATGTATTTTTATTAATTGATATTTATTTTTAAATAACGAGTAGATAGCTCCTAAAAACAGCACGAGAAATGACTTGCGCGGCGTTTTGCTCGGGGTACCGCCTTAATGAGAAAAATTGGCACAAGGGAATAATTATGGAGCTTAAAGATTTTGAAAATAAGATGTGCTTACACACTTAATTCTCGTCAAATTATATTAACGGATCGCCGACTAAGCAAGTTCACTTCAGAAAAAATCAAATAAAAAACTTTAACAAAAAAAAAAAAACCGTCTTCTAAATCTAAACACTACAAAGCGAAATATAACTTTGTTTGCCGAAATCGGTGTCTTTGTTACATATTGTTTGCCGTTTTTCGACACCGAACTTCGGCAAACAAAGGTTTTTTTTGCTCTGTAGTGTTTTACTTAGGCAGTCGGTTTTTTTTTTTGTTAAATTGTTTTTATTTTGGGTTAAATAGTTAGGAGGAGCTCGTGGCTAAATAATAACAGCGGCACGGGTCGATCTTCAAGGTTAAGCAACGCTTGCCGAGTTCGGTCCGTGGATGGGTGACTATTTCAACATAAATTCAAATTCAAATTAAATTTATTGCATCCATAATGTACACACAGGTGGTAAATATAAGTTACAGAAACAATTATGGACCCTGTCGGGCACAGCAACATTCTAGATACAGTCAGTGTCTAGGAGAGAGGAATAGCGCTTAATATTATTACAAATAAAAATATTTTCCTTATCTATTAACATTTTAGCTATCTATTCCCTTTCTATTTGTTTTGTTTAATGTACTAATACGTAATTTTTTTTATTTTCATGTCAAATTAAATATTAATCTTAAATATTAATTATTCGTTTAAGTTTTTATATTACAATAAGTATATTTGATTTAGATAGATTATATTGAATAAAATTAATACATAATAAAATTTAAAATGTCCATATTATATTTTAAGTCAATTATTTATTAATGTCATTTTAAAATTTTTTAGTTAACTGTTGTCATTATTTTTACTTTAATTTGTCTGTCAGATATTCGTCAATTGTGTAATAGCTTTTACTAATTAAGAATTGTTTTAATTTATTAATAAAAATATTGGTTTTGCTTACTTGTTTTATATATGCCGGTAATTTGTTATATATTTTTATCGACATAGCATACGGACTAGAAGAGTGTAATTTGAGGCGGGAGGAGGGTAGATCTAGTCTGTTTTTATGGCGCAATGAATAATTTTTTTGTATGTCTTCCCGTGTGCTGTAAGACTCTGGGTATTTGCGGACTAGTTTACATAATTCTAATATATAAATATTAACTAAGGTGAGGATTTTATGTTTCTTAAAGTAAGGTTTGCAACTATCTGTTTGTTCTATGTTAGTTATTATTCGTATCAGCTTTTTTTGTAGGATGAATAGGGAGGGAGTGTCCGTGCTATTTCCCCATAATATTACGCCATAGCTTAACCAAGAGTGGGCATAAGCGTAGTATGTCACTAGTGCGGTTTGTAGATTGGTAGTTTTTTTTATTTCACGTAGGGCATATGAAAACTTTGAAATTTTCGATTTAACTTTCTGTATGTGGGTTTTCCAATTTATATGTGTGTCTATTGTCAACCCTAGGAGAGTGAAATCGTTAACTACTTCTATTTTTTGTTGGTTGTATGTGAAGTTTAAATTAATTTGGTTCTTTTGCCATAGTAAGTTTCCTCCGTGCCTCGGAAAGCACGTTAAGCCGTGTGAGTCTATCTGGAAGCCCCAACGAGATTTATCAACAGGTGATAGCTTTTCATAAAGACATTATTTTGTCCCTAAAGAAAATAAATAAGATATATTTTGTACCTCGACAGTTTTTAATTGAATGACGTTTTTATGAAGTGTCTAGCTAGCGGGCCCCTTATGATTATTTTTATTGTTATTATACTTTCAGATCACTCAATGGTGTTAGGAGCTTGATACTATTATGTACCTTACAAATCCAAAATTTCAACTTTCTGTGAGCTTTACTTCAGAAGATATTCGTTATTTAAACAAACGTCCGGCCAGCGGGCCCCTTTTTTAAATACTACTCTTTTATATCATACAATGGTGTTAGGAGCTTGATACTATTATGTACCTTACAAATCCAAAATTTCAACTTTCTGTGAGCTTTGCTTCAGAAGATATTCGTTATTTAAACAAACGTCCGGCCAGCGGGCCCCTTTTTTAAATACTACTCTTTTATATCATACAATGGTGTTAGGAGCTTGATACTATTATGTACCTTACAAATCCAAAATTTCAACTTTCTGTGATCTTTGCTTCAGAAGATATTCGTTATTTAAACAAACGTCCAGGCAGCGGGCCCCTTTTTTAAATACTACTCTTTTTTAGCATACAATGGTGTTAGGAGCTTATTACCATTATGTACCTTACAAATCCAAAATTTCGACTTTCTGTGAGCTATACTTCAGGAGATATTCGTTAATTAAAAAAAGTATTCAACCAACGGACCTGGTTACCCAAGTTATTCACAAGTACCCTTGTATTATTTTTATAAGTTGCCTACAAATTAACACAAACTAGACACATCTATGTTACTATACTTACTATTAAGTATTTATTATTGTAGTTAAGTACATTACAGCGAATGAATATTTATTTTTTCTTTTCCTGTAAAACAATCCACAAAGATACAAATTATTTAGTAATGCAAATGCGCATCGCAAGCAAAGACGTAATTGTATTGTGCAAACGCAAATATAACTGTGTAAGGTACGTTGATGAATACTTATTTAATTAACCAATATCTTCTAAAGTATAGCTCACAGAAAGGCGAAAATTTTGGATTTGTAAGGTACATAATAGTATCAAGCTCCTAACACTATTGTATGATTTAAAAGAGTAGTATTTAAAAAAGGGGCCCGCTGGCTGGACGTTTGTTTAAATAACGAATATCTTCTGAAGTAAAGCTCACAGAAAGTAGAAATTTTGGATTTGTAAGGTACATGATAGTATCAAGCTCCTAACACCATTGTATGATATAAAAGAGTAGTATTTATAAAAGGGGCCCGCTGGCTGGACGTTTGTTTAAATAACGAATATCTTCTGAAGTAAAGCTCACAGAAAGTCGAAATTTTGGATTTGTAAGGTACATAATAGTATCAAGCTCCTAACACCATTGAGTGATCTGAAAGTATAATAACAATAAAAATAATCATAAGGGGCCCGCTAGCTAGACACTTCATAAAAACGTCATTCAATCAAAAACTGTCGAGGTACAAAATATATCATAATTATTTTCTTTAGGTACAAAATAATGCCTTTATGAAAAGCTATCACCTGTTGATAAATCTCGTTGGGGCCTGCCAGATAGACTCACACGTTGGTCCCGGCTGTCATTTAAAGATCTTTGGCAGTCGTTACGGGTAGTCAGAAGTCTGAGATCTGACACCAGTCTTGCCAAGAGGTATCGTGTTACCCAGTTACTGGGTTGTGGAGGTCAGATAGGCAGTCGCTCCATGTAAAACAATGGTACTCAGCTGAATCCAGTAAGACTGGAAGCTGACCCCAACATAATTGGGAAAAGGCTAGGCAGATGATGATGAGTTTTTTATTTTACTCTTTTTAGTATTGGTATTACCATGAAAATAGACGATCGATGTCAATGGTCTAAATAGACTCCGCACTCAGGTTGGCCGCAGCAAAGACAACTTCCACAGGTGGGGGTTCTCTGATGGCACTAGTCTTCAGTGCTTGTGCAGCATCTCTCCGCAGACCATGGCCCACCTCAAGGAGTGCGCAGCATGCCCTGTCACCTTTACTTGCGAAGACCTTATGACTGCGTCACCGAATGGTGTTGCTGTGGCTGAATTCTGGGCCAATCACAATATATAATTTTTGTTTGCCATCGACACCCGGCTCCAACTTTCCGAGATGCGACCGTGGCAATAACTGACCATCTTGAGCTTCTTGGCGTTACGTTGACATCGACTCTCAATTTTAGCCCATACATTGAGGCAGTGGTGGCCCAGTGGTATCGGCCGCGACTTACAAGTTGTAGGTCGTGGGTTCGAGCCCAGGCAGGCGCTTTACTTTGTGTAAATTATTTCTTCACCACTGCTCTCAAAACGGTGAAGGAAAACATCGTGAGGAAACCGGCATGTCCTAGAACCAAAAATTCGAAGACATGTGACATCCACCAACCCGCACTGGGCCCGCGTGGTGGATTACGGCCCATTCCCTCTCAAACAGAGGAGGCCTGTGTCCCAGCAGTGGGAACATTAATAGGCTGATGATGATGATGATGATGATTGAGGCAAAGGCTCAGCTGGCTGCCAAAAGTTGGGGATCCTAGCGAAGGTGAGGAGGTACTTCACGCCGGAACAGCTGCTCAGCTTGTACCAAGCGCAAGTTCGATCATGCATGGAGTACTGTTCTCATCTCTGGGACGGATCTGCCAAATACCAGCTTGATGCACTAGAGTCGATCAAAAAGCGGGCCAAGAGGCTCATCGGCGATGAAGCACTGGTTAAGTCAAAGCTCCAGAGCCTTGAACACCGTCGCCGAGTTGCCAGCTTGCCGGTTTTTTATCGGTTACATTTCGGGGAGTGTGCGATGGAATTGCATGATCTAATTCCGCCCAGCCCGTTTCATCATCGGACTACCAGACGTACGGCGAAGCGCCATCGGTATATGGTAGACATTCCACCCATACGCACTAAACGTTTTGAGAATACTTTTATTATGCGTACAGCTAAGGAGTGGAATTCCCTGCCGGAGTCTGTGTTTCCCGATAGCTACAATCTAGGGGTCTTTAAGTCAAGAGTGAATAGGTTACTTCTAGGCAAGCGTGCTTCACCGTCGACCACATCATAGCTTACCATCAGGTGAGATAGTGGTCAAGCGCGAGCCTATAACGAATAAAAAAAAAAAAAGACACGCTAAGAAGAAACCATGAATAGTAGTTTATGCAATGGTCATATAATACGGGTTATTAAAACACGAGTGTGGGTTTATCACATGAGGCGAAGCCGAATGTGATAATATTAACACGCGAGTGCCGTTGCATACACTATATTTTATCTTCACTCATACAGTTGAAATAAAATAAAAGTGGAAAAGGAAAAAATATGCAGTATGGCGGGCAATTTAGATTCTCATTGCACCATAACTGTCAATGTCAATGAGCCCATAAGCGCCAATAAATTAAAAAGTAAAAGTGTGCTATAAAAATTAAAAAGTTATTTTGTGATGCAGTTGTTTGAAAATCGAAGGAAAATGTTGAACTGTAATGGTTTTTTTTTTTAATTTTGCCTAACCACGAATATAAAGTACGTGTTTATGCAATATTTTTTGAATTCATATTTGGAACATTACGTTGTGAGTGTAGATAAAATCATTTATAGCCAGAGTAAATCTCATTTCAATTCCACCCTGCGAGCCCAGTGCGGGTTGGTGGATGTCAGATATCGAATACGGTTTTTATGCAAGTTTTTTTTTGTTTTCAGGTTCGAGGCTCACTCAAGTCATGGACAAAGCTATGGTGTGTGTTGAAGCCCGGACTATTGTTGCTCTATAAAAGTCCTAAAGCCAAGGTTAGACATTTATGTACTTTATTTTGCTATAATTTAGAAAGAAAGAAAAAAAAAATTGTGACCCGCAGAAATAAGCAAAAACAAAATATTAAACAATAATTCAATAACTTTAAACGAGCAATTCCTGTATATATAATCTGAATCTTGGGAACGGCTCCAACGATTATATTTTTTAAACTTTGTGCACAAGTACAAAGGTGGACTTAACTTGACTTGACTCATTTATTTGTTCTTTGAAAATTAGATTTATTAGCACAGTAAGTATCAGTAAGAACAGAGAAGTTTAGAGTTGGTTGCCCGTGATGGAAAAAGAGCCTGGTTCGAGTTCGTCGTTCCCTTTTATAGGCATCGTTCACCGCCCTCTCTCGTCAGGCCGTCGAACTCCGCAGCTGGGCAAAGGTGTTGTAGTGGTTCGCGCTTTCAGCTCAGCAACTGCTTGGTGGTTCCTCCCGTTGTTGGTAGATGGCGCTGTCCTCAACAGTAGAGAAAAATGTATATACGAGTATTTATATGCAAATAATAATAAATATATACTTAGATACATACAATACATATAAACAATGTTTAAATTTCATGAAATTTAGTATGCAGGGCCTTTCAGGGGATGATAAATCGATCGAATAGCTAAGTTTAATTTTTTAGAAAACGTCGTTTTCTCTATTTTCACCCTAGCAGAGCTCGGTCGCCCAGGCTCTAAAAAATAAAAATGGTATAAAAATGGTATAAAAAGGCTACCATTAGACCATTTTCATATCAATCTCTAATGCTCAACGTAAGTTGACGTACAATCGAAGCAAAACATTGAAAATTGACCCTTATCACACAAAGTAATGTATACGACGATTTTACGATTCTTACATACTCCTTTAGCTTCATTTACGTGAATACATCTTATACGCAAGCCGGTTATGAGTACTGCGCAGGCGCTCCTTGCCTTTCTGAAGAATATCACCAATAAGTACCGTATATGTCTTTCTAGACTGCCCCATCCCGGTGTTTCCTTCTGCCTTATATAATAGGTCTCAAACTAATTTATTTCATCGCACTTCTTCACTTTTGAATCGCTCTGTATCGCTTTCGGTCGGAAACTGACCCGGAATTGTCCGCCACTTAAATTATCACATCACATCATCAGCCTATTAATGTTCCCACTGCTGGGACACAGGCCTCCTTTCTGTGAGAGGGAATGGACCGTAATCCACCACGCGGGCCCAGTGCATGTTGGTGGATGTCACATGTCTTCGAATTTTTGGTTCTAGGACATGCCGGTTTCCTCACAATGTTTTCCTTCACCGTTTTGAGAGCAGTGGTGATGATATAATTAACACAAAGTAAAGAGCCTGCCTGGGCTCGAACCCACGACCTACAACTTATGTTTCTGGCATACTTCAGATCCTCAACGCGACTAGTAGAATATTCGAGTAGGTAGTTAATTATATTCGCCAAGAGATGGCGTTACTAGTTTCCTCTCTCCCGCCAATAGATGGCGCTACTTTATGCTGTAACAATACTAACCTTTACATTTCTACTTACAGAGCAGCCACTGGGTAGGAACAGTCCTCTTAACGTCTTGCCAAGTGATAGAGCGTCCCAGCAAGAAGGACGGCTTCTGCTTCAAGTTGTACCATCCGCTCGAGCAGAGCATCTGGGCGCCGCGGGGCCCGCATAACGAGACTATTGGTGAGTGCAATATTTGAGATCACTATCGGTGAGCGCATTAATTGAGACCATTCCGTTAGTGCAATATTTTAGACCATCGGTGAGCGTAATATTTGAGACTATAGGTGATTGCAATATTTGAGATCACTATCGGTGAGCACATTATTTGAGACCATCGGTGAGCGCAATATCAGAGACCATCGCATCGGTGAGTGCAATATTTGAGAACATTGGTAACCGCAATATCTGAGACCATCGGTGAGCCCAATATTTGAAACCAGCCGTGAGTGCAATATTTTAGACCATCCTTGAGCGCAATATTTGAAACCATTCGTGAGCGCAATATTTTAGACCATCCGTGAGCGCAATATCTGAGACCATCGGTGAACGCAATATTTAAAACCATCTGTGAGCGCAATATTTTAAGACAATCCGTGAGCGCAATATTTGAATCCATCGGTGAGTACAATACTAGAAACCATCGGTGAGCGCAATGTTTTAGACCATCTGTGAGTGCAATATCTGATACCTTCGGTGAGTGCAATACTGAAATACTATATCATGAATCTGCTTTACCTGCTAGTTAGCGATGATGTACGAGCACTTTTTTTTTTTTTTTTTTTTTATATATTATAGGCTCGCGCTTGACCACTATCTAAAAAAACTTCACTTTCAACTATATAAAATTTATATATTATTACGTTTATACATTACTAGTTTCTGCCAGCGGCATCACCCGCGTGAAAGTCGAAAATTATCGCGAGGGAACATATTCCCGGGATAAAAAGTATCCTTTGTGCTATTCCTGACTATATTTTATTTCATCCATATCCGTCCAGCCGTTTGAGCGTGAAGAAGTAACAAACATTCAAACACACACAGTCACAAACTTGCGCCTTTATAATATTAGTGTGATAGTCTGATTACATGCGCATTACTGTAATTAAGGTTAGTTCAATAATTACACATCAGAATTCCCGGGAAACATTGCACCTCAGTGGCAGGACTCCACATCTTTTTGGTCCTTCGAGCCGGATGTGATCGACGATGAAGTACACCTGCCTATAACCTATTTACTGTCTTAAAGACCCCCAGGTTTATAGCTATCACGAAACATCCCTGGTCCGGTTGGTGTATCATTCCTTAACTTTGTGGTTATTTTATCTCTGAGCTTATTTCCACCTTAATTTTCAGTGTAATAAAGAGTATATTCCCTTGTCCCACAGGAGCAGTAGTGCAGCCGTTACCGACCGCGCACCTGATCTTCCGCGCACCGTCGCAGGCGGCCGGCCACTGCTGGCTCGACGGCTTGGAGCTCGCCTTACGATGCAGCAATGCTATGCTCAGGTACTCATCATTTGTATAGCCTTGTCCCAACCACGAGGTCCCAGCGCTAACAAAGAAAATTGTGTTCAAATAAATGTCACTAGATGGCGCGATATGCATAGATTTGTTATTGAATTGAGTGTAAAATTTACAATATAATCAAATTATTATAACATTTTTATGTATTTAGGGTTCCGTACCCAAAGGGTAAAAACGGGACCCTATTACTAAGATTCCGCAGTCCGTCTGTCTGTCTGTCTGTCACCAGGCTGTATCTCATGAACCGTGACAGCTAGACAGTTGAAATTTTCACAGATGATGTATTTCTGTTGCCCCTATAACAACAGAATTAAATAAATATTTAAGTGGGGCTTCCATACAACAAACGTGATTTTTTGCTTTGTGTGCATGTCCGACTCGCGCTTGGCCGGTTTGGTTTAATCAACTCTCCTAAGCACAAAATTATGGAATATTTGGCTCATAATTCACATTTCAAAGATTATTTGAACGGATCATTTAAAATAGATTCCAATAGATGGCGCGGTTTTAAATATCGACAACTTCGACCACATCATCGCTTACCATCAGGTGAGATAGTGGTCAAGCGTGAGCCTATTATAAATAAATAATATCTGAGGCATGCCACTAATTTTTTTTAAATTATACTTTATTATTATTACTATATTTAAAAAAAAAAAACGTATTGCACGAACCGAGTAGGTAAACCCTTTTACTTGCAAGTCGCTGCTAACACCATCTATAGCCGTGGAACGGAACCATTCGCGATCGATGTTCTTAGAAGCTAGTTACGTCGGCACGGTTTCTTTGTATGCGATGAGGCATCTGTATGCTAGTATTATATTATCTGTGCCTAGGGTCACCAAATTTCAGTTTAATCGGATGCCAGGAAGTGCTTGAAAAATATATTACTACTACCTGTCCCACGCGGCTTCGCTCCCGTCAAATGGCTACCTACCTACCCTTCTACCCTACCTACCCTACACACATGATTTTTGCGTAACTTAATCATTTTACGCAGCGTACGCAACGGAAGCTCTCAAAAAGGAATATTTGTTCCCGTTTTTGCTTCATTTTTCATTTATGCTCCGCTCCTATTGGTCGTAGCGTGATGTTATATAGCCTATAACCTTCCTCGATAAGTGGACTATCCAACACAAAAATAATTTTACAATGCATGTCCTCGAAAAGAGCGGTTTTCCAAGCAGCCAAACTGTGCGGAAAGTGTCACTGTTTTTCACTAGTGCTTTTTACTTTCCTGTACTTTTTTAATTTTTAACTCCAACGTCAGCCCGACGCATAGAGTTTTTATTATTTGAGAAAAGTTTTAAAAATTAGTTATGTACAGATTATCATTCATATGAAAGGTAAAATAAAAGTAATACTTTATTTTAGGCGTTTTTAATTTCTCTAGATTTAGATTTTGATCAATAAATTAATTTTAAATATTCAATAAATATGTTTGGCAGAACGTATATTTTGCTCGTGCCTTATTGCGTTACGATGTGACAGCTATTCGCACATGCGCAGTAGATATGCCCGAGGAACTATTAGTTAATCTGTGGATATGTTAAACGCGCTTGAATAAGCCCGCCATTTTATTAATTTCATTTTATTAATTTTGTTTATTTCCTCGCACAATGCATAGTAAAATGTTGTATGATACACGTACGTAAGATGATTTCCGACTTGTGTCGATTTATCCACTCATCGGAAAACACCTACCTTCCGCACTTGTAGCATAAATAACTGTTTACGCCTTTGCGTTGGTGTAAGGTTGTTAAATGAAATGAAATCCTTTAGACAATCACTTACTAATTATATTAAAAATCTGAAGGTTACAGGAATACTTTTAGGGACCCGTTACATATGTTATTTACGGCAGTTTATCGTCGACCGCTCGCTGGCGGTGCGTGGAGGCAAGTGGCGAGCGCCAGGTTCGCATGGCGGACGCTGCTCGGGCGCCCGCGCGCGCTCCCATTGGCTCGCGTCGGTGGCGTGATGTCTCGCGCTCGCGATTGGCTCCCGGCCGTGTTGCCAGGTGCAGGCCGGAACATCCTCCCAGGCGTTGAAGAGTTCAACTGGAAGACGGCGTGTCCCAGAAGAGGGGGCACATCGTGCGGACGGCCCGCGTGACCGTCCCCTTGGTGGTGGTGACTTCAGCCACCCGGCTGACCCCATCGGGGCCGGGGTGTAGGCGCGTGACGCGACCCAGGCGCCACTGGAGCGGAGGCAGGTTTGCCTCCCGCAGTAGCACGAGGTCACCATGGCCGATGCCCCGTTGCTGTGTTCGCCACTGGGACCGCTGCTGCATTTCCGCCAGGAACTCCTTCTGCCACCTGGACCAGAACTGTTGACGGATTTTCTCAATAAGTTCGTAGCGATTAGGTCGTAGAGCTGTGATGGGTGGCGATGGGACGGCGGTCAATGGCCTGCCCACTAGAAAGTGCCCTGGGGTTAAGGGACAAGGATCATTTGGATCTGACGAGAGGGGAGAAAGGGGACGGGAATTTAGTATGGCCTCAATCTGCGAAAACAGTGTGGCCAGCTCCTCAAAAGTCAAACAGGCCTCCCCCGCTACTCTTTTTAAATGGTGTTTAGAGGACTTTATACCCGCCTCCCATATTCCCCCGAAATGAGGCGAATATGCAGGTCCGAACACGAAGCGGATTCCCTCATTGGCCGAGTAATTGAAGACCGACTCTTGGCTCTTCTGCAACATTCTACCTAGCTCATTGCATGCACCGAGAAAGTTTCGACCATTATCACAATAGATAGCATAGGGTTTACCTCTCCTAGCCACAAAACGACGGATACATAGGATGAATGCTTCGGAAGTGAGGTCGCTGACTACTTCTAGGTGAACCGCCTTGGTGGTTAGACACACAAACAAACATAAATAGCATTTTGTTATGCGGTTTCCTCGGCCCTTACGGCTTGAAATTCTAAAAGGACCCGCAAAATCGACCCCACAGGAACTGAAGGCAAAACTGCTGTCAGTTCTTACTGACGGCAAATCACCCATGATTGGTTCAAAAGGTTTACCTCGCAGGCGCGTACATACTACACACTGCTTGGTAGTAGTGCGAGCTAGGTTTCTCCCTCCTATGGGCCAATATTCTTCACGAATGGCTGCCAGCAGTGCCTGAGGACCAGTATGGAATAAGCGTAAGTGTTCATGTTTAAATAACAGTTTGGTGAAACTATGCTTCGCATCTAGGAGAATAGGGTGCTTTTTATTATAATCAAAGTCAGAGTTTCCAAGACGGCCTCCCACTCGTAACACATGTTCCGAGTCTACAAAGGGATTAAGTGGCAATAGTTTAGATTTGTTATGTAACTGATGCCCTTTACTTAATGTTTCAATTTCCAAGTGAAATGTCCCACACTGACTGAGTTTAACTAGAAGAGTGCATGCCTTTTGCAGCTCCTCAGCTGATAAAGCCTGACTCACCTTTTTTAGACCTTTACAATTACCAATAAACCTTAGCACATAGGCAACTGTTCTTTTTAGTCGTGAAAAATTTGAAAACCTACTGAAATCTAAAAACTCGCCACCCAAACCTTCCCTCTCGGTTGCAGCAAATGAATATGAGGCGCGGGAATTTAACTCAGGTATGGATTCTTCCTCTAATATAGGTAGCTGGTCGGAACGCTCGCAGTCTTCTTGTTTTAAGAAGGCAGGGCCTTCCCACCAAAGAGTAGAGCACTTCAAAACATTGGGCTCTACCCCTCTAGAAGCCATGTCAGCAGGGTTCAAGTTTGTTGGAACATGACGCCACTGATAATCAGCTGTTAGCTCCTGAATTTCGTTTACTCTATTTCGCACGAAAGTTTTCAGGGAATTTGGCTGCAGTTTTAACCATCCTAATACTACCATGGAGTCTGTCCATATAGTTTTCTTATCTATTTTACATTTTAAGGACTGACTGACTTTTTGACAAAGTCTAGCCCCGAGGAGCGCTCCACATAGTTCTAATCTAGGAATGGTCATTGGTTTAATGGGTGCTACCCTGGCCTTTGCACATAACAGGCGTGAGGTATACGACTGATTTCTACTCTTAGACCTTAAATAGACACATGCACCATATGCAGCTTGTGAGGCATCAACAAAACAATGCAATTCAATGCATTGTGGCATTTCACACAAGACATACCTAGGTAGATGTATATTATACAGATAAGATAAATTATTACTAAAGTTTAGCCAATCCTTAACTAAGTTATTTGGTATTGGCTCATCCCAATCTAACTTGGCACACCATAACTTCTGAAGTAATATTTTTGGTTTGATAATGGCCGCACTCAATAGTCCTAATGGATCAAATATTTTACATGTCATAGAGATAATCGTTCTTTTAGTTATCCGAGAAGCAAGAGGTACATTGGTAGAAAATTGAATTGTGTCACTCACCGGAGACCAGTTTAATCCTAACACAGCTGATTCCTTGCACAGATCTAAGGCATCACTGTTCAATTGTTCCTTCTTGAATATCTGAGGACAATTGGTACGAAATTTTCGAAGTATGAACCCAGCAGACTCTAGAACTCGAGTGGTACCTTTGTAAATGTGTGTCAGCTGATCTTCTGAGGCGCAACCGGTACTTAAATCGTCTATGTAAAAATCAGTTAGCATAATCTTCTTTATAAGTTCGTCATCACACTCTAGTGCTAGTTGTTGAAGACACCTAGTACTAAGGTACGGCGCAGATGCGGTACCATAAGTAACTGTATTCAACTGATATATTACAATGTTGTGAGTTTTCTCACAACGCCACAGTATTAACTGCAAATGGCGTTGAGACTCGTCTATAACAATCTGCCTGTACATTTTAGCAATATCTCCGGTGAGAACAAACCTATGCTCTCGAAAACGTAACAGTATAGACATTAAGTCACTCTGGACGACAGGACCTACTGCTTGAATATCGTTCAGCGACTTGCCCGACGTAGTTTTCGCAGACGCATCAAAAACTACTCTAACCTTAGTGGTCTCACTATGTTCTCTAATAACACAATGGTGGGGCAAATAATACCCAAACTGAGGCTGTGCGACTTCAGTTAGGTGACCTAACTCTTTATATTCATTAATAAAATTTGAGTAAGCTTCCTTTAATTGAGGATTCTTATTTAACCTAATTTCCAAGTTTAGAAACCTTTTCCTAGCCATAGCATAAGAATCTCCCAGGGCACTCTTAGGTGCTTCCTTTAGAGGCATTAACACTGAAAATCTACCGTTAGCTAGGCGTTTAGTGTTTTCAACAAAGTGCCTTTCACAAAAATGTTCATCGGGTGAACGAGCAAATTGTTCAGAATGACCCTCTTCGATTTCCCAAAACCTTTTTAGGCAATCCTGTATTTCTTGACTAAAGTTACAGGTTATCTTGGGGGATTTTAGGCTACCATGCCCTGTAGGGCCTGACACTAACCAACCCAGTTTAGTGTCTTGTAAGGTGGGGTTATTTTTACCTAAACTCTTGTGATTCGAATTCACAATGGACCAGTAAACGTCAGCACCCAATAAAATGTCTATCTCTGACGGTTCATAGAAAGTGGGATCAGCTAGCTTAACTTCCTTTGGTATACGGAGGTGCTGGACATTGACCCGAAGGTTGGGCAACGTGCCTATAATATTTGGTACAACAAGACATTCAATCGGAATGCAGAAGTTACTCACACGTGATTTAATCTTGATATTTACCCTTTCAGAAAGATTAGAAATAGAGTTATTTATTCCAGAAACATAGGTTGGACGTGATGTGTCACAAATTAAACCCAGTTTTTGTTTCATTGCACTGGATAGGAATGACATTTGACTGCCTGTGTCTAACAAGGCTCTTGCCTGATAGATTTCGCCAGTTTGCGTATTACTTATGTGTACTAGCGCGGTGCCTAACAGAACTTGGCCTGCCGTTGCAGCTGATAGTGACACAGGTAAGTTAGACGGCTCTGGAGAGTCTGTTGTCTTACAAGTGACATTGGGCTCATTCTGATGTACTAATGAGTTATGTTTTCTGTTACATGTGCGACACATAGGCCTTAATTTACACTGGAATGAATTGTGCCCACCCTTGAGGCAATTTCTACATAGTTTTAACCTACTGATTTCAGATAATCTATCCTGAATGTCCATATTTTTAAATTTGGAACAATCATGTAACTGGTGGTTATCATGGCATACCTGACACCTTGAAGTCGTACCCTTTTCACTAGAAGCTAAAAATGCCTTATTAGTTTTGCTAGTTTGCTTCTGGTTACTCGAACTTGACCTTTGGTCACCTCTATCGGTGTTAACCATGCTTGCGAAATGCATGGTTTCTAATATGTCTGCCCGATTTCTCAAGAATGTTGTAAAGTTTTCTAATTTATGATAATCTGGTAGCGCAGACCTGTACTCTTCCCATTTGGTATAGGTGACAGTGTCTAATTTAGAAGCTATAATGAAGATAACTAGGGCGTCCCATTTGTCAGTCGGCTGACCTAGAGTATTCAGCGCCCTCAGATTTTTCGAAATATGGTCCACTAAATACCTTAATGCCTTGTAGGACTCCCTACTACATTTTTCTACAGTCACTAAAGCTTTAAGATGATTATTTATGAGGATATTCTTATTATCGTACCGCTCACACAGTAGTTCCCATGCTAACTTGTAGTTATGTGAGGTAAACTCTATGGATTTAATTACCCCCTTAGCACTCCCTTCCAAAGCTGATCTTAAATAATGGAATTTATTGATCTCTGGAATTGAATTATTGCAGTTAAGAATTGAATCGAAAGTATCCTTAAATTCCAACCATGATAAAAGGTTTCCATCAAACTTTGGAAGGTGTATGGTTGGCAATTTCACTCCGTTAAAGGAATGAGAGCAATAACTTTGCTGATGCGAACAGTTACTTTGTCCTTCAATACTATTTGCCCTATTTCTTTGTGACGGGGTAGCCTCAATCAATTCTTGAGCTACAGAGAGTGCCGAGTAAAATTGACTCTCAGTGGCCTCTCTTTCGTCCAATTGTTCATCTACATCGGTGCACAATGATTCCAATTCTGACTGCAACTCATCAAAAGTTTTAAATAATTCTTGAAATTTGGCTAATCTCAACGACAGCTCTTTAACTTGAACACTTGTTATATCACTAGACTTCAAGTTTTGAATGGTACTTAGATAGTCTATGAATTTTGTTAATCTACCCTTTATAGTGCCACGCCTTTTTATTAAATCTTTAATTTTGACCTTTAGGTCGACCTCTGCATCGGTCATAGTGCTACTTTATCTATTCGAAATACTACTTAATGCAATGCAATGAGCCAAATAAATAAATGTGCAGTGAACCTGACAAGCTTAAGTGCCGCTCCAGCACGTGGTCGACTCGACCACGACTGCCCGCGTTGACAGCTACAGATGCGATGTACTCGGGGCGCCGAGGGAGTCCGCTGGTGCTGGCTGAGCAGTGAGGCTGGGCCGGAACAGTTGCCGTATGGCCGGAACTCTGAAATAGTCAGCCGGATTGCTGAATCACCAAGCAAGCAATAGTACGCACAGCTGGATCACACTCATGCGGAACAGCTTAGAATAGGTAGTAGGTAGATAGGCAATAACCTTGAAATGATGCGTGCCACTCGAATGCTAGCTTGCGTTGAACAAAGAAAAATAAAATGAGGCTATGCGTAGCGTGGGTGCAGATTTTTTAAGTTTAGGTACCTTATGAAGGTAGGTATGACAATAAAAAAAACGAATAAAATGAAAATAATGCGTGTAACTCGAATGCCAACTTGCGTTTAACAAGGCAATAATAAAAATGAGGCTATGCGTAGCGTGGGCGCCGATTATTATGCGGGTAGGTATGTGCAAAAAAATAAAAAATAAATCTCTTATAGGAAACTGCTCCTTAGCACCTAACCCAGCCGCCCCGGCTCAAGCCCACGTGCACTGGCAATTGAGCACCACTATTATGGCCCCCTGACCTTGAATAGCAAGCCGCCCACTGTTTCCACAGCGCGAGGACACACAGGAGAAAGATTAAAAAGCTAGGAATGAAGAAAGGATCAGGGCTTACTCTCCTGGGCTAGACCTTCGGTTGACGTGTCGCTCGCCGTCCTCACCGGGCTCCCTAAGCAGCTCGTCCGTGTCCTTCTTCTCCCGTTCGCTCGATTACGCAGCCCGGCTGGATGGATGGCGGGCTGCGGCACTTGCTCCACGCGGCGCCGATGCGCCGATCTTCGATGATTCTTGAAAATTCTTGACGATTTTCGACGATTCTTGACGAATTTCGACGATGTAGGTATATTTACGACGTATTTATAACGTAACGGGTCCTGTCACGGTCGCCACTTGTTTACGCCTTTGCGTTGGTGTAAGGTTGTTAAATGAAATGAAATCCTTTAGACAATCACTTACTAATTATATTAAAAATCTGAAGGTTACAGGAATACTTTTAGGGACCCGTTACATATGTTATTTACGGCAGTTTATCGTCGACCGCTCGCTGGCGGTGCGTGGAGGCAAGTGGCGAGCGCCAGGTTCGCATGGCGGACGCTGCTCGGGCGCCCGCGCGCGCTCCCATTGGCTCGCGTCGGTGGCGTGATGTCTCGCGCTCGCGATTGGCTCCCGGCCGTGTTGCCAGGTGCAGGCCGGAACAATAACTATTGCAATTCTAGCCAGTAGTTCCTGTGATTAGCGCGTTCGAACAAACAAACAAACTCTATAGATAGTAATATTTTGTTCACAGATGTTCACGATCACGGCCCGAACAGACTGTAGCGGCAGACTCGCCGGCGACGCAGACGAACTTATCGCATGAGGATCTTGAGAAGCACTTCAATGAACACGGTCAGTCTAGACTTAGTTCTTATTATATATGGAATCTGTACTGTTTTATAACAGGAGACCAACGTGATCAAAGAAGAAATAGGGATCTTTCCTAGGTAGAAAAATTATAAATCTATTTAGTCCGTCAGTGAGATTATCAAATAATATTGAACACGTATTTTTTGCCTTATCAAATCTATAAAAAATTACAAAGTTTAAGCGCATCAAAGTTCAGGAGTGCTTGTGACGTCACTAAGGCAGTATAAAGTGTACTAGCGGCGTGACGTCACACGATATTTCAACGCCTTAGAACGTCGACACTTTCAGTCTTATTACAAAAAGCGGTTTAACTAAAAACCCAGGTTTAAATCTCTATAAACCACGGTTTAAACAAAAATGATATTACAAATAATGGTTTAGTGATAAACCATAGACCATATCATGGTCTAATGCTAAACCTCGGCGGCCCCTAGTTTAACGATGGTCTATGTCGTATCTGTCAAAGTTTTTCTTTTAGGTTATAGAATCTTTTTCATTGTGTTGTGTTGTTTTTACCCGAAAATGGATATTAACATGGTGGATTTAATTGATAATGAGGATATTACTTTTTCCTCGGTACTCCAATTCTCAGTTTTTTTTTGTTGGTCCATCACAACATTTAATATATTAACACATTATTAACAAAGAGGCAATTGTTATAATAGAGACATGGTGAACGAATGATATTTGTTTTAATCTGTGGTTGATATATTGACAATGGTTCAAATGACGGTACTAAGAAAACCAGGGTTTTTTTAAGTTTTGTAATACGGACAAATTTAGATCATGGTTTTGCAGAAAGCCTGGACTTGATAGACCAGGTTTAAACCAAGGTTTATTGAGTTTTTTGTAATAAGACTGTTTATGTTTACGTGTCAAAAGAAAAATTACGTGTCTAATATTTTTTATTGTTCTACCTGACAGACAAAAAACAAGTTTTCAGTAAACTACCCTATTATCTGCAAAAAATTAAGGTACAAAATAAAATCAAAATAATAGTAAATTGTAACCAAAGGCAACACAGAAAATAGTCGGTAAGCCTGAAGCCAAGTTAGCTGAATTTTGTAAGTTCAAAGTCAGTTAAGACGGAAACTATCGCATGAGGTTCTTGAGAAGCATTTCAATGAGCTCTGTCAGTTATTATTTATTGTTGTGGAAAGTTTCGTGTGGATGGAATAAACTTAAAGATTATGCCAAGGACATTTCTGTCACTGTGGCATTTACTATTGGCTAACGGAGTAGACTATTAATGGAATTTTAATCGCTAACAAATTCAGTGTTCAGCTGTGGTAATATCCATGTGTTCTCTACTCCGTGGCAAGCAATTCTTTGTTTCGTTATTTCTGTTGTGTAGCTTATTTATTCTGATTCAATTGATAACTAAAATTTGGTTGCAAATATGATTTTGTAATTAATTGGTTTGAAAAAATTATACTCACAAAATTACTGTTTAAGCATCTATTTAAAGATCTAAGCGACAACAACACCAGGTAAATTATTTATATTTTTTTCCAACTACCCACCTTTCGCACGTAACGCTAAATAGTGCTAAAGATATCTGAACCATCAGCCTGTAGCTCACCTCTAATGTCGATATCGGATTACTCCCCTAAAAGGATCAACTGTCTCGATAGAAAAGTCGTCTACCAAGTACAGAAGAACTCAAAGACACGAAAAACAAAATGGGCTCAATTCATGGAGTCCATAGAGATTTTATCTAAAGACCACGATTCCAGCGATTCGCCTACACCAGAAAGAGACAACAGATTTCTAGATTTCTTGCGGAAGAAAGAGACGCATCTAGGTCGCAATACTGCGTCTACATCTTCTATGAGAATGGACAAAGAACCTAAGATTAAAAGACAAATGAGTAAAAGTTTAGCTTCAAGCCCTTATAAGCTTGATATAAAGAAATCTCCGATTTTAAAATGTCTCGAACTACCAAGAATTCCTCTAGGCGACAGGTCTAAGGAAAAAATGTCACCGACGTCAATGATCGAAGAGAACTTCCTAAAATTCATGTCTACCTTCCCTAAACGTAGAAGTTCGACCCCTTTGACTTTCAGTCAGAAACGAATCAGTGAGTTGAGAGAATCTGGTGTGAAAACTGATTCGGAAAATGATGACGTTTTCGTCAAGTCTAATAGGAAGTTGTATAAAGGATCGGAGGTTATTTGTGATACTCCGGAAAATATTATTATTAAGACAGCGCCATCTGTTGAGAAAGTGAGGGCTTATACGTCGTCTTCTAGTGATGAGGCTAGAGATGTATATAGGTAGGTTTTATTTTCAACTTTATTTCAAATGATGCAAGGTTGATATTTGCTTGGCAGAGACAATCGTGCTGCGCTGCGCTTGCCCTAAAAGTTCGCGCAGATCGAAAGAAACGCCAAGAACGATTATGCCATTGAATATTAAAGTTAAATACAGTGTCATAAAGTGCAAAGTTATACAATTATTTTCAAAACTGCATCTTTTGCGCTGAGCTCAACTGCTTAATTCTCCGTCAAAAAAAAATCTGTTGCATTTCGACCTTGGTTGTTTCAATAATCGGAGACGAATATATAGTGGCGCCATCTCTTTTCAGCAACAGGAAAATTATCGTCATTTTTGCATGCGAGAAACAAAACAAAAATATATAGACGAAGGTCATCCCTTGACCAATTGTCCAAAACTTCGACCTCACCTGATGTGTACTAGTGCGGGAAAGAGATGGTGCTATACAGAATAAGCCTATCTCTTTCTTACCTAGTTTAATTTAAAACATTAAATAACTGTTATAGGAAATCTGTATACCCACAACTGATTATAACGCCGGACAAGTACTCAGTGATAGATTATGATAAACTGCCCTCGGCCAGTTTCAAAGCGAGTAACTTGGAGCGTCGAGATGAGCGGTTCATATCGCAGAATGTGTATGTCGCCGGCAAAATTGTCAGGACCGGTGAGGACTGCCTAGCCCTTTGTGGGATGATGGGGTGATGGTGTAGTGCTAGAGTTTTAATGGTACTCGAGTAGAAACGCTAGTTAAAGCTCCAAATGAATTGACGGTATAATTGATTGCTCGCTTGAAGTTGTTAGCGACAGTAACCAGTGGTCAGTAACAACCATAAGGTTGTGTACTTCTTGATTTCGGCAGTAGCGCTGTGCTGCTCCCTTTTATAAGGAGGTTAAAGTATTTTTGTAAATGAAGTTCATTAGCGATTTCGGGAAACTCACTCTTGTGATACTATTATTTATTTATTTATTAAAACTTCATGCAACATACAGTTACTGGGTTGTGGAGGTCAGATAGGCAGTCGCTCCAAGTAAAACACTGGTACTCAGCTAAATCCGGTAAGGCTGGCAGCCGAATCAAACAAACAATTGAGAAAAGGCTAGGCAGATGATGCATGCAACATACAGGTACTCGGCTTTGCCTCGTGTGATACATCCACATTCGTGTTTTAGTATTCCTTATACAACAGTTGCATACATAAATAAAAAATAAAAAATTCGTTTGGGGAGTAGTCTACGTCTATGTTTAAAATATAGAATCTGGCTGGATTATTATATATAGAGAAGAATTTGTAAATAAGTTCTTTAGCTAAAATGTGTGCACCGCTAGAATCAATTAAAACTTATTTATTTTAACTGTATGATAATCTAACTTCAAATCAATGTTTTTTAGCTTTTCCGTGTCCCACTGATTTCTGGAAGACAGTTCAATGTTTTCTATGATGTAATTTGTTTTGTAATTTATATGATTCGTTATTATTAACCCAGAACTATACTCATCAGGATTTCAGAAACAAACGAACTTTTAACTCCCTCTATTTATTTTTGATAAGGACATTTTTTTTATTGGTCTGTGGTTTTCACTACAGCCTTCTTAAGCCTAACTACGTGTAACTTAATCACTTCGGAACTATAGTTTGCATCTGTAATAACAAATCTACAGCATGAATTTATCGGTATATACGACGAGCATTCTATTTTTAATCTATTTTGTAACATTACACAATCGTCAATCATGACTGAAACAAACCTTGGGTACGATAATACGTACCTACCTACATCCTGTGCTTAATGTATTAGGTCATATGGAGTATCAGTATGAATTGTTTCCAAGGGTTTTTAAAAAATAAATTGACATTCCGGAATGAGTGCAGTATCGAGCGAAACGCCTGTTGCTTTGACGGTATTTTTGTTTAAAGAAAAGTGATTTATTTAAGGACCAAATTTAAATGGGTGAGTATTCAAACTAAACTCGGAGTACTGCAAACATATACACTTGAACCAAAAACTACTCACTAATTAAACCTAAAAATATACTAAACTAAAATATGATGTTGAAAAACTCCTCCACATCATTGTCCACTGGTATTGTGCCCAAAAAAAAGACAGCACTGCCACGTTGTTTGGCAATGTCTGCCAGTGGTGTCTCATCCCATACAAAGAAACCTTGCCGACGTTCTATACTGATTATTCTGATTATTTTTTCTACATCGATCGCGTTCCGTTCCACCGATATAGATGGTGATCTATCTATCGCCGTGGAACGGCACCGAACGCGATCAATTTACAAAAAATAATCGGTATAATCAGATGAAAAACGCTAGTTACGTCGGCACGGTTTCTTTGTATGGGATGAGGCATCTGTATGCTAGTATTATATTATCTGTGACTTACTCAGAGTTGGTTCCTCTTCGATTTTAATAAAACAATACTAAACCACAACCATTGTAACTAATTAAAATATTATTTAATGTCTTGTTTGGTTTTCAAATTAATTGCTTTAAATTATTATAATTTGTTAGTTATTTTTTTAACATTTTATTATTTATTTAATCAGTAGTAACACATACATTTTCTATATTTAAGTTGATGCCAACATAAACTCATTAGAGTTTTACCGTGCACCAAAAACATCGACTACATAATACAAACAAAAATAATAACCACTTAAGTAGGTATTTAGGTAAAAAGTAACAACAAAAAGCACAAAAATTACAGTGCGTATATGCGAAATAATTATCTAATACTAAAAAGCCCCCCCTATGAATAGCACAAATAAAAAATGGCCCCTAGTGCCCGGCAGCCCGCCTACCCTCGACTACGGTAGCGGTCGAGGTTACGGCATGGCAAGGGGTGCTAAGAATCTCCGGACGAGATCCGGCTACCCCAACAATCACCGACGACTGGACCTGGCAACGTACAACACGCGCACACTTCGGACCGACGAGAAGATCACCGAGCTCGAAGAGGAATTGAGCAGGTTGCGATGGAGCATTATAGGGTTATCTGAAGTCCGAAGAGAGGGGGAGGACTCGATAATCCTCAAATCCGGTAACCTGCTCTATTTCCGAGAGGGTGACCGGCAGTCCCAAGGTGGTGTCGGGTTTATCGTCCACAGGTCCCTTGTGAACAACGTGGTGAAGATCGAGAGTGTGTCGACCAGGGTGGCGTACCTTATACTCAGAATATCCTCGAGATATTCGCTGAAGGTCATACAGGTCTACGCCCCAACCTCGGCACACCCCGACGACGAGGTAGAGACCATGTATGAGGATATCTCCAGAGCCATGCATGGTTTCAAAACTCACTTCACCGTTGTCATGGGGGACTTCAACGCGAAACTGGGCAAACGAGACGAGGATGAGCTGCAAGTGGGGCAATTTGGAGTTGGACGACGGAACCACCGGGGTCACCTACTGGCCCGATGGTGCAACAAAAAATGAGATCGACTTCATCATGTCAACCAAGAAGCAAATGTTCAATGATGTCTCTGTGATCAATTCGGTAAAAACCGGGAGCGATCACCGCATGGTAAGAGGCACATTGAACATTAATATTAAGCTTGAAAGGTCTCGACTGATGAAGTCCAAGCTCCGTCCAGCACAGGTCCAGGTCCAAAACCCCGAGAGCTTTCAGCTCGAACTCCAGAATCGTTTCGAGTGCCTGGGAAGCTCCGTGGACGAATACAGCAACGGGTTCGTGGAAGCTGTCCATACGGTCGGGTTTAAGTTTTTCAAGACCCGTCGTACAGATAGAAACAAAAAGCTCTCTGATCATACCCTCAAGCTTATGAAGGAGAGGCGTGAGATGATCCTGCAGTCTTCAGATGAGGCGTGCAAATACCGGCAGATCAATAGACAGATCTCTAAATCCTTGAAAAGAGACCTCCGCCGCTTTAATACCGAGCGTATTAAAGACGCGATTGAGCGAAATAAAGGCTCCAAGGTGTTTTCAAGGGATCTGTCTATTGGGCAGAGCCAGCTCACGAAACTGAAGACCGATGATGGCAGGATTGTATCCGCCAAACCGGAGCTTCTGAGGGAGATCGAGAGTTTCTATGGGCAGTTGTACACGTCAACCAGTAAACCCGTTGCGAATCTAGCAAACGACCCAAGAGCTAGATTGACCCGACACTATACCGAAGATATCCCGGACGTCAGCCTGTACGAGATTAGGATGGCTCTGAAACAGCTTAAAAACAACAAGGCGCCGGGTGATGACGGAATCACGGCTGAACTCCTGAAGGCGGGTGGAAAACCGGTCCTCAAGGCCCTTCAGAAGCTTTTTGATTCCGTCATACTCGAGGGCAAAACGCCACAGGCATGGTGCAGGGGTGTGGTGGTACTCTTCTTCAAGAAGGGCGACAATGCCCGGCTGAAGAACTATAGGCCCATCTCGCTTCTTAGCCATGTTTACAAGTTGTTTTCAAGAGTCATCACGAATCGTCTCGCGCGCAGGTTTGACGATTTCCAGCCTCCCGAACAAGCCGGATTCCGAAAAGGCTTTAGCACCGTAGACCACATACATACGCTGCGGCAGGTTATACAGAAGACCGAAGAGTATAACTTGCCTCTCTGTTTAGCGTTTGTGGACTACGAGAAAGCCTTCGATTCGATCGAGACTTGGGCTGTACTACAGTCTCTCCAACGGTGCCAGATCGACTACCGGTACATTGAGGTGTTGAAGTGTCTGTACAAAAACGCCACCATGTCAGTCCGTCTTCAGGATCAGACCTCGAAACCTATCCTTCTCCAGCGCGGCGTAAGACAGGGAGACGTAATTTCTCCGAAACTGTTCACTGCTGCGCTGGAGGACGTCTTCAAGGTTCTGGACTGGAAGGGGCTTGGCATCAACGTTAATGGCGAGTACATCACTCACCTTCGGTTTGCCGACGACATAGTGATCATGGCTGAGACCATGGAGAGCCTCAGTAAAATGCTCGATGACCTTAGTAGAGCTTCCGAAAGAGTGGGTCTTAAAATGAACATGGACAAAACCAAGGTCATGGTGAACGCCCATGTAACACCCACTCCTATCAAGATCGGAGACTCTACACTTGAAGTTGTAGACGATTATGTTTACCTGGGACAAACGGTCCAGTTGGGTAGGTCCAACTTCGAGAAAGAGGTCAACCGTCGAATCCGACTCGGCTGGGCGGCGTTCGGGAAGTTGCGTGGTATCTTCTCGTCCAATTTACCGCAGAGTCTCAAGACAAAAGTCTATGACCAGTGTGTGTTGCCAGTGATCACCTATGGGACCGAGACGTGGTCGCTCACAATGGGCCTTATCAGAAAGCTTAAAGTCACCCAAAGGGCAATGGAGAGGGCTATGCTCGGAATTTCCTTGCGTGATCACGTCAGAAATGATGATATCCGCAGGAGAACCAAAGTTACCGACATAGCCCGAAGAATTGCCAAACTTAAGTGGCAGTGGGCAGGGCACATTGCTCGCAGAACGGATGGCCGATGGGGCCGAAAAGTTCTGGAGTGGCGACCGCGAACTGGAAGACGATACGTTGGAAGGCCTCCCACTAGGTGGACCGATGACCTGGTTAAGGTTGCGGGAAGGCGCTGGATGCGAGACGCACGGGATCGGTCAATGTGGCGACGCCTGGGGGAGGCCTATGTCCAGCAGTGGACGTCTTTCGGCTGAAATGATGATGATGATGACTAAAAAGCGCACATCAGTGACCACTCCGGCCGGTGGCGAGTTTTTAAGTTGATACAGGTTGTTCCCAAAATAAAAACGAATGTTTTTATTAATTTTTAATTTGCAACTTTATTTGTGTTTTGATAGTTTTTTAGGTATTGTTTTTGTATGCCGCATGTTAAACTTCGTTCGAAATAAAATGGCTTCGGAATATGCAAAAAATCTTGAGTAATTTTGGTTTTTGACGGGCTACGGTTACCTCTCAACTTACGACCCGTACGCCTATGTTTTCGTATTTCGTTTCACGAAATCTCAACGTGAGCAAAGCTCTTTGTTAGAAACAAAGATTTTTGCATCGGATTTGAGACGTTTAAAACTGTTTGTTCGGATATTAGGGTTCCGTAGTCAACAAGGAACCGTTATAGTTTCGCCATGTCCGTCTGTCCGTCCGCAGCTTAGATCAGTGACACTTTGTACTAGAAAGCTATAATTTGGTATGGATATACTATTAATCACTCCGACAAAGTGGTAAAATACAATCCTGCAAAATATTTTTGTTTGGGTACCTCCTGTACACGTAGTGGGGATGTTTTTTTTTCTCGTCTATCCCATGTTGTGGGATATCTTTGGATAGGCCATTCAAAAATATTACGAGTCTGTGTCTCATTTTCCAATTCAGGGATCCGTTTGCGTAAAATTAAGATTTACACTGCAAAGAGTCAAGTTGCTCCTCCCCTGCCAGCTAAATGGTTGCTTTTGGATATGTGAAAAGTTTATTGCACTAGTATATATAAGGAAATTAAAAGGAAAACTATCACAGACTGACTTAAAAATGTACTTCGAAAAGTAAAAAATAATAATTACCAATTCCATAGGAAATGTCTTCTTAGTCCGCATTATTGTGCAACTACGGAACCCTATTACTGCATGTTGCCCGACTCGCACTTGGCCGGATTTATCTTTATTGTTGTTTTTGTGTTTTGTCTGTGTCGAATAAATGTATTTCTATTCTATTCCTTTTTAGAGGTTCAAGAAGAAGCACTCTGTAAGAAAATTGGTTAGCTCTTTAAAAATGAAACGACTACAGTCATTCTCATCTCTTCTACATACACAGTGGCGTAGGTAGTCCTAAAGGGGCCCTATATCCAAATTTGTTGCGGGACCCTTAATCGAATACAGAAAATCTCGAAAGGACAGTTTTATTTACGAAATAAATAAAAAAGCACAATGGAAGCTTAAGCTATTCAATTCAGGATTTTTGAATCGAGAACCATGTGTTTTATATCAGGAAAATTTTAATGCGAGCAAAGGTAGCTAGAAAAGTGGACCTACACGCAGGGATGAAACGGTCATCATAACGAGTTAGTTTTAATCGTCTTAATTCATCCATTATAGCCCTCTTATCTATTAAAATTTAAGGTTTTAGGCAACATTTTATTTTAGGGATCCTTGTGGTTTGGGGGCCCCTGATCATTAATACAGCTGATACCGCGGTAGCTACGCCCCTGTACATACATTTGCAGAACACTATTCTCCGAACTTATTTAATTGAACACGAATTGAAATCGGGATATTTCATCGGCCTTCGGGCCTTGCGTTTGACAGCTGTCAACGATATTGATATGACAGTCGCGACAGCGTTTGGGTATACCGTTGGCGTTGCTACGTAAGAGATTGGGGTATGGGTAGATTGGAAGGTTACATCGCATTTGGTTTCTGGACGCCTGGTACAAACAGACGACTGATATATCAGTTGTTAGCTAATTAAATAAATAAATAAAGTTATTTGCACTCTTTAGTATTTTGCTTTTGAAGTCGGTTTATTTTTTTGTGAAAAAGTTTTTATTTCTTTCTTTTCGGTTTAGTACACTAACACTAAAAAGCGAGCCAAAATTCTGTAGTTTCTTGTACTTTCCTTATTATTCTATGACGAAAAAAGGCTTAGATCAAAATGTAGGTAATTAAATTGTCTTTGAGATGGTGAAAATTTCATTAAAATACGCCCGGCGGTTTTGGTGTGATTGTGGTTTTTTTGTCCGTGTTAGACATAACTTTACAAATTATATACACTATGTTATATGAATAAAACTCAATATTTTCTTAGATCAAATTATTAAGAAAATGGTCTAATATAACATATATTTTCCAAAAAATTACGTCTAGCCGTTTAGATGTGATTATCATGTTAAAACCAACTACTCAGGGGTATCTGCGCCTTAAGGTTGCACTAGTCTACGGCACGAACTATTTTGTGGGCGGGGTTAAAATGCATGCTATCTCATCCGACAACACGTGAGAAAGAGATAGATGCTGTGATTAGCAGTAAGAAGCTAATTCGTGTACGAATACACTTACAAATTTGTAGCGAAATGGATGATGATTTAGCACGAAAACGAGCGCGCGAAATTTTATAAACAGGCCTTTGGGAGTATGGATATCATGAAAAAATTACTAAATGTGTCTTTTTAAAATAAAATTATTTACATAGTTGAACTACTAATCTATCCCTGTATGGTGATCGTTTTGCAATTTTCCTTCTTCTTAAGGTATTTATTTGCGTCCAAAGATGCGTTAAATTTAGTGTTGAAATATAGAACTTTCAACGCTCATAACTTTCCTAATTGTTTCCATACAGGACTAGATAATGATGAGACAAATTGATATCATTTTTATTTTGAACGCACATCGTCAAATAGTGGAGATAATCACCAGACTACGTTTGTATGGAAGAATTATCGACTAGGTCAACCTTAACCTTGAAAATCGACACGTACGGTTGTTATAACTTAACCTCGATAAGAAACATAAAACCTGTTTTTGCTATATAATGTTACTGCAGATATATATTGTTCATGTACCTAATAACTCTGTTCTATAACCTAACAAATGGCTAACGTACTGCACAGGAAGTCGTTATTACATTTTCAATGGGTCCTTGCATGACTGAATGTCAAATTATACTTAACTTACGTCAAAACGTACTAATAAGCTGGCAATTGTACCATAAAGATTACTATAGGCTCATATTAGGGCTTGCTGCTGATAACGGACGGAAGGTGAGAGGGTACATCACGCCGGAACAGCTGCTCAACTTGTATCAAGCGCAAGTTCGATCATGCATGGAGTACTGTTCTCATCTCTGGGACGGATCTGCCAAATACCAGCTTGATGCACTCGAGTCAATCGAAAAGCGGGCCAAGAGACTCATCGGCAATGTGGCACTGGTCAAGTCAAAGCTCCAGAGCCTTGAACATCGTCGCCGAGTTGCCAGCTTGTCGGTTTTTTATCGGTTGCATTTCGGGGAGTGTGCGATGGAATTGCATGATCTGATTCCGCCCAGCCCGTTCCATCATCGGACTACCAGACGTACGGCGATGCGTCATAGGTACATGCTGGATATCCCACCCATACGCACAAAACGTTTTGGGGACACTTTCATTATGCGTACAGCTAAGGAGTGGAATTACCTGCCGGAGTCTGTGTTTCCCGATAGCTACAATCTAGGGGTCTTTAAGTCAAGAGTGAATAGGTTTTTTCTAGGCAAGCGTGCTTTACCGACGACCACATCATCGCTTACCATCGGGTGAGATAGTGGTCAAGCGCAAGCCTATAGATAATAATAATAAAAAAAAATAGTTTCGTCTGGATATTGTGTGCAACAATGTTTTGAGCTACAAAAATATTTTTTACAAAAAAATACAACTGACTTCCGAATAAAAACACTACAAAGTGAAAAATAACTTCAATTTCGGAATTCGGTGTTCCTGTTTTCGCTCTTCGTTTTTTGTCACCGAAACCGTAAAAAAATGATGGATGTTTTCTGATAGCTACAACCTAGGGGTCTTTAAGTCAAGAGTGAATAGATTACATCTAGGCAAGTGTGCTTCACTATCAAGCACATCATCGCTTATTATTAGGTGTAAGGTGGCCATACGCGAGCCGATCAATATTTTTTTACGGTTTCCATGATATAGGCCACGTGTGTGAGCGTAGCCGCGGGATAAGTATAGCTAAAGTCGCCGCCAGATAACAAAAAAAATATAAGTCATTAATCCGACTTGTACTAAAAAGTTTAGTTACGTAAATTGAAAACAGGATTTTGAAAATTTTGTCTCAAATGAAAGATTTAGGCGTAGAAACATTATATCCGTTTAAATCATGTAAATCGTTCCACGCGTTTATGAGATATACTAAACGCCAAGTGAAATGGTCGAGAACGCCTCTTACCGCGAAACGTTTGTCAGATCGTGTTAGCGACACTGCCTAGCGAGCATGGGCGTACCCAAGACATTTGTGACATGACATGATAAATTATGCCATATCTTACAATTTGTCTTAAATGCTAGCACGGGTCAAACATGTGACATATTTTAAAGGCGCAACATGCCTTTCTTGTTGCTGCCCGGCGAGCACCGCCTACTGTGACATGGCTTGAGTCACACATTTCATCGCAGTTTGGGCGATAACGCCATTTTGTCCTAAATAATAGCACCGGCGGCGTGAGAAAATTTCCTGACGTTTGTTTGGGACTCATCGAGTCTTAATTGCTAATACGGGCGCACCCATTTTGTCACAAATGTCACATTTTGACAGATGATTTAGAAAAATGTATCACTTTCGTTCGGAGGTGGTGATAAAATTTTATAGTTGAAAAAAAAATATTTGCCTTCTAATTACGGCACCAAATGGCAATAAATTCATTTTGTGTGTATGGTGAGTTGGTGATCAATGCTTATTAATTAATTGAAATGTTACAGGATTATTAATTAATTTTATATATTACTTTTTCATAATTGTATTTTTTTTAAATGTTGTTCTTATTTTAATTATGATTATTTTTTTTATAATTATTTTCTTTTATACCTTTCTACATTTTTAAATGTTTCTTAAATAAAATCCCCAAAAAACATTTAAAATATAAAAAATAGGGGCCCACCGGTATTGGTCCAAACTATTATATTTTTTAGTAATTATTAAAATTTTCACAATAAATATATCTTTCTAACAAACACTTTAAAGTGTGCATAAGTCTATGGTCGTGGGTCAAATATTAATTTATTCCCAACAAAATTAAAAAGTTGTTTAGCTGTATGAACGGCATACTTTTTTACGTATTATTTTATTTGGTCGTCAATTCAAATTATGTCGCACTATGAAGTCAACAACAAGAAAAGCAAGTCGCGTCTGTAAATTATGTCACATGGTTGTCCCGTGCTAGCATTTAAGACAAATTGTAAGACATGACATATTTTATCATAATTTGAGTCGAAACCCAAGCAATGTAAAAAAAAATAAACTTGTAATTCATGTTGGGATGCTGCTAACATGGGGATAGCAAAGGGGGGGGCTAAATTTTGGTTATTTTTGGCCTAGGACATACCGTTTTCGAGATATCATTTTGGAAATATGCAAAATAAAATAAGATACAGAGGTCCATAATTCGGCAACAGTGCGTCGTAGGGCTATGCTTCTCAGAACATAAATGGTTTTTATGGCCAAGGTTAAACCGAAACTACAATAAAATTGGAAAATTTCCGAAAAAAGAAAAAATAAACGTCAAGAAGTTATGCCACAAGTCAAGAAAATATCTCACGCCGCCGTGCTGGCATTTAAGACAAAATGAGTTTATCGCCCAAACTGTGATTAAAAGTGTGACTTAAGCGATGTCACAGTAGGCCATGCTCGCCGGGCTGCCTTTACATTTTTTTCGTATCGGTTTGCAATATTGCAATACATTGGTATACAGGTGTTATAGTGCGGGACACGTAAGTTGAACCAAAATGTAATATCGTTCTCTTGAAATTAAACAATTTAAACTGAAATAAATCCCTTTTCTACGACCTAATCGTTTACAATATACAAATTGCCAACTGTTAGGTCACATAGAAAGGATTCATTTCGGTTTAAATCGTCTAATTTCAAGAGAACGATAATACATTTTGGTTCAACTTATGTGTCCCCCACTATAACGACTTTTATTTTTAGGGTTCCGTAGCCAAATGGCAAAATACGGAACCCTTATAGATTCGTCATGTCTGTCTGTCTGTCCGTCCGTATGTCACAGCCACTTTTTTCCGAAACTATAAGAACTATGCTGTTGAAACTTGGTAAGTAGATGTATTCTGTGAACCGCAATAAGATTTTCACAAAAAAATAAAAAAAAACAATAAATTTTGGGGATTCCCATACTTGAAACGAAAAAAAAAAAAAACATCAATCCCCGTGTGGGGTATCTATGAATAGGTCTTCAACAAGTAAAATTTCAAAATTTAAAAACCCCCGACACATTTATCTTGCGAAAACACCCCGATTCAAACAGTAAAACGCCCACAACTTATGAACGGCTGAACCGATTTTATTCAAACGTAGCTAAAAACACTCGACAAAATCACCTTTCAAACAAAAAAAACTAAATCAAAATCGGTTCATCCGTTTAGGCGCTATGATGCCACAGACAGACACACAGATACACAGATACACAGCAACACATGTGAAACTTATAACACCCCTCTTTTTCCGGCGAGGGTTAAAAATTATATTGAGGTTTCTAATATCATTTTTTTCTAAACTGAATAGTTTGCGCGAGAGACACTTCCAAAGTGGTAAAATGTGTGTCCCCCCCCCTGTAACTTCTAAAATAAGAAAATGATAAAACTAAAAAAAAAAATATTATGCACATTACCATGTAAACTTTCAACGAAAATTGGTTTGAACGAGATCTAGTCAGTAGTTTTTTTTAATACGTCATAAATCGTATACCGCAATTTACCAAGTACGGAACCCTTCGTGCGCGAGTCCGACTCGCACTTGGCCGGTTTTTTGTTATCTGGCGCTGACTATAGAATGCTTTAGTCCTCAATAAGAGAACAGTTCATTCGACCTTAAACAATATAATTACAGTACATGTATTCACAAAGTTAGTTTTAAAACAAATATGAAATTACCTTGGCAGGCTTTGTAACAAAACATGGCTCGCCTTGTTTGAGTAACAAAGGTTGTGTTAGCACTGTATTGTGCATAATATTGTATATTGTTGTGTTTAATGTGTAGGTTTTTATAACTGTTGTAGTGTAGGTTTAATTTTATTGTCACACACACACTCGCACAGTTAAATACACAGAGAAAGTCGAGCCCAAAATAAAAGAGGATCATGGGCTCCGGGAGGGGGTGCAAGGGGGTACTTGCACCTCCCTGGATTTCAATAAAATATACAAAAACATTAAAGAATGCAACTAAAATATTTGAGCGCTGTACTGAATATGCATTTGCACCCCCTAGAAAACAGTCCTGCCGTCGCCCATGAGAGGGATGATGGCTTGAGTAAAAAAAAATTTAATTCTATTTAGTCAGATCATCAAAAAATACTCGTAGTTCGCGTATTTTGTTGCTTTATCAAATTAATAAAAAATGACAAAGATAGAGCACATCAAAGTTGAGGACTGGGCGCTTGTGACGTCAATTCTAAGTAAAAAATATACAAAGGCGTGATGACATCATGCGATATTTCAACGGAGTGCGTTGGATAAATATTCGCGAGCTGGTTGATCACGAATCGTATCCGCTGGTTACGAGATGCACGGGACCGCTCAATGTGGCGATGCTTGGGGGAGGCCTATGTCCAGCAGTGGACGTCTTTCGGCTGATATGATGATGATGGCTGATCAAAACCAGATGTATCCTCCGACTGCACAGCATGTTTTTCTTCTTGTGCACGTCTTTTGAGTTCGCTTCTTTAGCAGTCGGGTTTTTTGTTTTTATTTATTTTTTACTTTTTAGGTAACATTTTTTTTCGAATGTTATACATTTAAACGTAGGTATAATTATTAAATATTTTTGAAATCCTCTTAAAACCCTTTATTTTGATACCCCACACGATGATCGTGGATGAAAAAAATGGGACCTCACAATATGCCGTCCAAAATCCGCCATTTTTAATGTAGTTAGTGACACTTGCAAGGTTAAGATGAATCGATTGACGTAAGAATCATCAAAATCCACCAACGCGTTTGATCTGTGGAACACCACATAGGAACAAACATACATACATAGATATAGACTGATAAACATATCCTCCTTCGGCAGTCGGGTAAAAAAACAGAATAAATGAATTGTTTCATCAAGTTGTAGGAGTTTCGTCTAAGATAATAATTATGAAAGTAAATAGCTTATTCATTACTTTTATTAAGTTTCCTTACATCAGTGGGTGTAAAAAGATTGTAACATCAAAAATTCCACTTTTCTGTTGAAGCCACCTACGCTCTCGTTTTTGTGTATCTAAATTCTAAGCAAAGAACCGTAACTTAGGTTAAGTTATTTTCATGAATGGTTACATAAACTTGATTGATTAAGATAGAAAGAAAGAAAAATATGTATTTGTGACCCGCACCAGAGACACGAGAAAATAAGCATACACCTAAACAATAATAAAATAAAAACCCTGTGCGAGACCAAAAAGGCTCCTATCTCAGCATGTGCAGCGATATCCAAAAAAGGTAATAACGCTGCGCTAATATTCTGATAGGGCCTACTGTTGATGCCACGGACACACTTACGGAAACAGGACTTATATAATAAAATAAAATAAAAGAATATATAAATAACAAACAAAATAGAATAAAACACTGAAGGTGGGTCAAAGTAAGTGTAAGTATAATACAAATATATAAACGCGATGCTCAATGATCATTTGTCGAAACCATAGACAAACGACAGAGCGCGCGGACCAAAGAGTGGTTTATTAAAAATACGGAAAAAAACTATGGTCGGCTGTCAAAAGAAAAATATCATGTAAGTTGGTAGTAAAATAGTGTAAATGAATAAGTGTAAATAAACCTGGTGAAAAGAATTGCTAATTGGATAAATCAGACTGGTGTGAATTTAATGTGTGGTGTGGTGTCCGCAAGAAAGTTCATAATAAAGAAAATGGATTAAAGGCCTCATTGCTTCTCTTCTGTCAAAGTTTGACATTTCAATTTAAACATTTTCGATTCCAAAACAATCACGCGATGATTGGTTTAGCAACTGAAAATGTTTCCTGAAACAGGGTAGGTAATCTGACTGTTTTGTGATCTGTAAGTACCAATCAGCGACCCAGAAATAGATGGAGTGATAGATTTACGAGTCCTATTCAAAGATTTAATTCATAAACAGAATAGGAAGAATAGACTAACGTTTTTTTTTTTTGGGTGGTAAAACTGGTAAATCGTCCAATAACTTCTCCCGCTCTGGGTGAAGCGGGAGGGCGTGTCAGACCTTACTGAATAAAACTCACCCGTGTTCCTTCAGTTGCTTGAGCCAGGGCCGCAACAATTCTTTTTCAAATTTATCCGCGAAAGAATAGCCTAACTTAAGACGACGACTAACGCCAACGACCTTGAGGGAACAAAACGCGCACTCGTGTCACACCCGCGCGACCCAAAATTTAGTAGTTTTTTGTTCTTTCCATAATATTCTATAACTTTAAAAAAAAAGCGTCAGATCAAAATATAGATAATTAAATTGTCCTTGAGATGGTGTCGATTTCATTAAAATACGCCCAGCGGTTTTGGTGCGATTGTCGTGTTTTTGTCCGTTTTAGACATAACTTTACAAATTAATTACACTATGTTAAACGAATAAAACTCAAATTCTACTTAGATGAAATTATTAAGAAAATGGTCTAATATAACATATTTTTTTTTCAAATAATTACGACTAGCCGTTTAAACGTGATTCTCATTTTAAAATCAGCTACTCAAGGGGATCGTCGCCTTAAGTGGCATTTGACATGGAGCATTGCTAATACTAATTGCGTACCCAAGTGAATTCGGCAAGGCAAAAGGCAAAGACCAAAAGAACTATCGACCAATCACATGCGAGATGAAAGACGCGATGTGATTGGTCGATTGTACATACTCTTTGCCCTTTGTCTTGCCGAATTCACTTACGCAAAAAGGCAGCCGATGGTCAACGGGGCCGAAAAGTTCTGGGAGTGGCGACTGCGAACCGGAAGACGCTGCGTTGGAAGATTTCAATTTGTATTACAACAAAACGGCTTTTCCTAACTGTCATCAGATAGTGCTTATCCAGGTTTAAATTACTCGATCGTGTTAACTTAAAAACAATACAAATTACGTTTTTATCATATTTATTAAAAAAAACCTAGTTTATTATGAACAGGGACTAAAATAGCTCATTAAACCCTAGGGACTAAAAGTGATTTGAATTTGGAATGTGGTAATTGTTAGTAAATGTTCCAATCAACAAAGAGATGAATCGCAAACCATGCGGTTCAAAATAGGATTAGATCTCTTAAGAGCAGCCTAGCCGGGCCGTCTATCGCCAACGCGAGCATCGTCCAAAAGCTTGTTGTTTCATCCAGCGCAATGCTTGAAAAAGAGGCAAAGCGAAAAGAGAGAGCTAGCGCCTGAACGCTCGGTTGTCACTCGGTAACTTCCGCCGCTCAGTCGCGGGCGCTCGCCGCCGGTCGGCCGGCCGCTTGTGTGAGTGAGTGTGCGACCCATTCATTCATGAATTCATGATAATAATATCGCATCGCGCGCTACATTTAGTACGGACGTAGCCCTTGGCCCCGGGAATGCGTGTTTGTATTTTCACCAATCTAGGTACCGTACGTGCGCATTTTTTTACTGCATGTAAATTATTTAAAATATATTAGTTTTGTCGTAATTTATGTAGGATATTTATGATACATAAGTACGAAAAAGTAAAGGTTAGGTACCTTTACTTTTTCGTCATCAATCATTTATTCTGCTTATGGAATAGCACAAGCAGAACACATTATTATTATTTTACAATGCATGTCCTCGAAAAGAGCGATTTTCCAAGCAGCCAAACTGTGCGGAAAGTGTCACCTTTTTTCACTAGTGCTTTTTACTTTCCTGTATTTTTTAAATTTTTAACTCCGACGTCAGACCCACGCATAGAGTCTTTATTATTTGAGAAAAGTTTTAAAAATTAGTTATGTACAGATTATCATTCATATAAAAGGTAAAATAAAACTAATACATCATTTGAGGCGTTTTTAATTTCTCTACATGTAGATTTTGATCAATAAATTAATTTTAAATATTAATTAAATATGTTTGGCAGAACGTATATTTTGCTCGTGCCTTATTGCGTTACGATGTGACAGCTATTTAATTTTGCACATGCGCAGTAGATATGCTCGAGGAACTATTAGTTAATCTGTGGATATGCTGAACGCGCTTGAATAAGCCCGCCATTTAATTTATTTATTTATTTCCTCGCACAATGCATAGTAAAATGATGTATGATACACGTACGTAAGATGATTTCCGACTCGTGTCGATTTATCCACTCACTCGCTTCGCTCGCTCGTGAATAAAAATGCCACTCATCGGCAATCACCTACCTTCCGCACTTGTAGCATAAATAACTATTATCTAACTTAACCAGGCAGTATTGAGGCAGCTAAAATTAGTAGGTACAATTACAATGTACGTAGGTACCTACGACGTACAGGCGAGGCGGTTGATCAAATAAAGTAGTCTGATTACAGTTTGGCATTTTTATTTATTATAATTATCGAAAAATTCATCCAAATCGAGAAGATTCCGATTTCCGAAAACAGACATTCAAACATCATTTATTTTTTTATCTTTTGAAGTCCTTATGGATGTCCTTCACCCTGGGGCAAACGAAGGGTTTATTTTTTAATCGAGGTCGCACTCTATGTAGTTCTTCCTGTATCGTGGGTGCGTTTACAAACATCTCACATACACAACTACACAAGACACCCAGACCCGGAACATCTCATATTAGTTGCTTGCGGTAATCGAACCCGCGACACGCAGCACAGCAGTCGATCGCTCAACCACTGCGCCAACCGTGTCGTCAATTCGACACGTATTTATGTAATATTATTGGAACTGCACAATATTCACATAGCATAATTATATATTCTTCTAAAAATGTGTGTCAATTTTCATTGCATATTTGTATGTATGTATGTTTGTCCACGCATTTCTCCGAAACTAATTGTCGGATCTTGATCATTCTTTTTATGCTAAGTATCTCTCAAATTAGGGAAAAGTGAGCATACAACCGTACTCCTTAGCGACAAACAGCACGAATTTGTAAATTGAGTTATAGGTTTTTTATCAATCCTTTAGGTACCTTACCATAGAACTTACTCATTTTAGTGATGGTGTACTAAAACTATAAAGAGCGAAATAAAAACATTTTCACAAAAAAAATAAATCGACTTCGAAAGAAAAAACACTAAAAAGTACAAAAAAAACTTTAGTTTCGGCAGTCGTCAGTAATTATACGTATAAATTTTAGCTTCCTCAATACCTGTGTCAATACGGACTGAGATATATAAATACCTAATAATGTGTTCTGCTTGTGCTACTCCATAAGCAGGATAAATTATTCAGGTACCTATACTTTTTCGTACTTTATGTAGGTATCCCACATAAATTACAACACACATGGTTACACACATGTTAGTTGGCGTTGTGGTTGAACGATCGGCTGCTTCTCTGCGTGTCGCGGGTTCTATTCCCGCACGGAAAAATATTTGTATGGCCTATAGATAATTGTTCCGGATCTGGGTGTCATTGACAAAATACCTATAATAACTAAATGTACACATTCGTGCTGTTTGTTGCTATGGAGTTCGGTTGTATTCCATATTTTGAAAAATGATGGACCGATTTTGAATAAACTTGCACTAATCCCTAAGTTGAGAGATACTCAATCCAACACAAAAAGAATGATCACGATCCGACAAGTAGTTTCGGAGAAATGCGTTCACGAACATACATACATACAAACATACATACACTTATGATATTTTGCAAACGTGTTTAGAAGCCCAGATAGCGTAACTTATTATGTGAATATTGTGCAGTTCCAATAATATTACATCCATACTTGTCAAATTGATTATCTCTTTATTTTTGAAGTCGGTAAATAAATAACTTCTGTTTATTTTTTGTTTGTTTTAGTGGTCTAAAACCATCTGTGCTTTATTGCCATAATGAAACCGGTTTGGGCATTGACATATATATTTAGGTTTAGGTCACAACGGTTGGATGGTTTCAAGCTCTGTAACGGACGTTGGAACAAACAATTTTTGTGTTTTATATATGAGGACAAATGGCTACCAAAACTTATTTTTTTATTCCTTTGGAAGTCCCCATGGATGCCCTCCGCCCTGGGGCAAGCGAAGGGGTCTGTCAGAGTCTAACTGAATAAAACCACACGGTGTTTTGCAGGTACCTTCGGCCGGGGCGCTGGAGTGCTTGCGCTTTTAGTCACGCTCCCCCGCTCCCCGGCCAGTTATTGGCCATGGTTACTTTTTGGTCTGGTTACTTCTGGTTGGCGTAACAAGTTTTCTTCTTCCATATCTCCCCGACTTCTGTCACTCTATCACTAACTCCCTTTTCTTTCATATCACTCCTCATACAGTCCATCCATCTTTTCTGTTGCCGTCCCCTCTCTCTCCATATTTGTAATCACATGCACCAGGTTCGGATGGTGTTCTTGGTCGACCATGGGTCAGCAACAGTAATAATAATAATATAATAATAATAAAATCGTTTATTCAGGAAAAAACACATGTACAGGATCAAAAAATAAATACATACATTTTAACAGTAAAACAGAAAAAGAGAATCATTGGTACCTGTACTAATGAAAAATCATTGTATCACAGGCACCAACGTCTTCCATAATAGGTTAAACAAGAAGAAACAACTTCAACATGTAACGTTTTCTTTTGTTTTGAAAAAAATAAAATAAAAAAGATATCAGACTGACCTATACCAGACTTTCATTTTACTATTTGATAAGTCTGATCTATTCACATTAGTATAATTGCAATATATAAGCGAAAAGTGCTAAAATCGTCAATTTGAGTATGCAGATGACAGCATAGTTGCATAGAGGTACTTGTCCAACGCAAGGGCTACTAGGGCGAGATCCGGTCTCTTCGTGAGACTATGGTGAAGCGCTTGAACCAGTCCTTGACGACGGGGAGGTCAACACGCAGGACCACATCGTATATCGCGAGATCCCACAAGAGATTTTGTAAAACCGACCCCTGCAGAACCCCACAACTAGAGGAGAGCCATAGTCAGAACTCACGCTTGGCCAGGGACTTCATCCGTGCCTGGTGCGTGTGCCGTGTGGTACGTATGTGAATTTTGGTTTGTAGTGATTGGTGTATCAAGATGGCTGTTTGTATTTTACCTAAAAAGGTTTTTTTTTGTTTGTTTCTGTTTGTTTTTTTATGAATATTATTAGTTAGTAGGTAGTTACCTATCAGAAATAGAGATATAACAAAACAGTAACACAAAATAAAAAAAGCAAAAATGTAAAGTAATTAACTTCGTCTAAATCGAGTGTAATCGCGTATTTTTTAAATGAAAATGGTTGTGTTTTGTAGATAGGTACTTACAAAACAAAACCATTTGTCTGTAACTCGGTGTAGTCAGATATAAATAATCATTCTAATTAGTCCGTCAGTTAGATTATCGAAAAATATTAGACACGTATTTTTTTATTTATTATATCATTAAAAATTGATAATGATAAAGCTCGTCAAAGCTTAGGACTTGGGATCGAGATGACACTTTACGTGACGTCACGCGGAACTTCAACGCACGTAGCAAGAAACTAGCGAATGCGATGCTTTCTTTTGATTGATCAAATATACGGCGCACACTGTTGCCGTTCCGTCACATGCCAAATCTGCGCTCCGTTCGCCCGCGCCGGTGAAGAGCGATCTCGCAACGTTGCGTTGCAGCCTGATATACTTACCTAGTAATCAGTACTGAGTATCGATAAAACTATCTATAATTTTATACCTATACTCAAGGAAGTATTGCGAGCATCTGGCGGGTGTTTCGAGTGTCCCTACCTAGGTACATACCTACTCTACCTACCTACCTGCCCTTCTTACCTTACCTACACGACCTACCTACCTACTCAACCTATCTACCGGATAGGTAGAGTGAGTAGGTAGGTAGGACCTACCCACCCTATCTACTTACCTAACTACCTTACTCGTTACCTAACCTAACCTAACCTACCTACCTACTTACCTACCCTACCATCAAAAAAAATTCGGTTTCTGTATTAACTAATGCCAGGTTCGTTTCTTATAAAAAAACAAAATCTATTTGAAAGCAAAAACGTAAAAGGTAAAACAGAATTCTCTAAATAAATGAAATAGATACGATGCACACTCACGTACGCGCACAGTACTCAACAAATTCATTCATTACCTATACCTACTAGCCGAGCGAGCGAGGGGCCACGGGATCTTCATTCAACTCCCCCGTCTCACCCCGCCCGACCCCGCACTACTCGCCTCCCCGCGCCCCTCTTACCGCCTTGTTCACTAACAAGCAAGTGAGAACGCGATAGCATTGAACGAAAAATTGTGTTTGAAAATTTCATAAAACTTGTTCCAGGAAATACGTGTTTTTGAAAAAGCCTTACAAGTTTGTGAAATAATTATTGGTCATTTAGAATCTCTATTACTTGTGGAAGGTTTCTAACGTGATGATTTCTTTACTTTTACAATTTATGAGTACATTATGAACGGCCAAAGTTGAGGTAAAATTTGTGCAAAAAAGCAGATTTTTGGAGGCTGATACTGAATTGGTTTCTCCAAATTTTTATTTTCTGCTTTGATAGAAACCTAGATATAGTGCACAAGATACCTATTAGTTCAAAAAAATCAAAGATAGATGTGTTTTAACGGCATAATCACGTACGAGCGTTTGTATGAAAATTATGTCGGCTTGCCTGCTCTTAAATCGATTCATCATCAGCATATCAGCCGAAAGACGTCCACTGCTGGACGTGTATGAAGCGATTGTATGTGGTGAATGAATGGCTAAAAAGCAATTGTAATTATATTTCGGACCGTACGGGAACAATTTATTACATACATACATAGCCAAAACAAGAAATAAATCTACAACTGTAAGGGATGGTACTAATACAATTGTTACGATGCACTTCTATTAGAGTTCAAATATAAACATAAGCCTCTAATTATTTTTGTTGTGTTTGTGTACTTATTCCGAGTTTTAACGTACTCACTCGTGATAACGTAAACGATCTCTTATGTCAAACTGAATAGAAAAAACCTGCCGACTGCAAGTCGGACTAGCGCACGAAGGGTTCCGTACCATTATCGCAAAAACCGGCAAAAAAATCACGTTGGTTGTATATGTATTTTATTCTGTTTTTAGTATTTGTTGTTATAGCGGCGACAGAAATACATCATCTGTGAAAATATCAACTGTCTAGCTATCACGGTTCATGAGATACAGCCTGGTGACAGACAGACAGACGGACCGCGGAGTCTTAGCAATAGGGTTTCGTTTTTACCATAGATATAATTTCTATGGTTTTTACCCTTTGGGTACGAAACCCTAAAAAAAAGGTTTCTCCTTACCGTTACCAGACGGCGCTTATCCAGTTTCAATACAAATTAAAGTTAAGGCGCCTCCCCGAGCAAAACGCCGTGCTAGTCGTTTTTGTGCAGTTTTAAAGAGCTCTACTCTTTATTTAAAAAGAAATATCAATTAATAAAAATACATTAAATGCCTACATAATATTGAGATTCTAAAATGGTAGTATATTTTTTTTTTAAGAGGTATATTTTACACTAATCTCATTCCAACAAAACCATAAAAATGAGAAATAATTATTGATAGCATGCATCTCCTCGTAACGTGTTCATTAATTATTTTTTGTACTAACACTAATGGATAGACAATTTAATAACGAATATTTTGTAAGTTTTTTTTTTCAAACGACCAATTTTCGATTTTATAAAGATTTTATTCTAAAATCTCGGCGTATTCACTACTGCAATTTATGCGCCACCAGTGCCGCTAGACCAATAGGAATGCTCATATCTTGCTGATTTTTTGGTCAGGGTACGGCCTTAACGTTAACGCGATTGAGAGTGAGTATAAACTCGCACTAAGGCCTCTGGATAAACAATTAAAAATGTTTAACGCGCAACAAACGTTGATTGCATTTGGACTTTGTCTCATTAGGCACGTAACTTTTCAATTGATTTATATTGCCTTGTTGACGCCGTCACTTATAGCATTGTACAATATAATAGGATTCTGAGTATTGTTAAGGTTTTTGTAGGTCCACAGTACGTGGACACCATCATTTTCATCATGATTATCTTTTTAGGGTTCTGTACCAAAATGGTAAAAAGGAACCAGTAAGGTGCGATTCGGTCTGTCTGTCCGTCTATCACAGCTGGATATCTCAAGAACTACAAATGCTATCAACTTGAAATTTGGAATACGAGTAGTTTTAGATGACGTTTGCCCAACTATTTTGCAAAAAAGTTTTTTTTTTTTTTTTTTTTTGCAACAGTGACTGAAAGGGGTCTTAATAAATAGGGCATGTACGGGGTATCATATGAAGGACCGCTATTTGAACATTCTCAAAACGAAAATCTTTTTTTCTTAGGCCGCATAGTTTTCGACCTTTACTGTTTTTTTTTTTAAATACTGTTCTCCACCCTTATATTCGAAGTTTGCATAGAGCAAAATCTGAAATTATTCTATGTGGTAGAATTTATGTAAATATTACAGAAAAATAAAACGATATTTCTAAATAGCACACATTTTCATAAATCAAAATTAACAATAAATATATAACAGTAAAGTACTGTCTGCGTTTTTGCTCTTCCACCTATCCACCTGTCCGCCTGTCCATCTGTCCAATTTTTGAAGGACTGTACGTGAAGTAACACATCCAAAATATTTATATAGGTATGATGGTACGGAACCCTTGGTGCTCGAGTCCGACTCGATCTTTTCGGTTTTTTTATTATTGAAAGGCTCGCGTTTGAACGCGCGAAGATGTGGTCGACGGTGACTTACGCTTGCCTAGAAGAATCTCATGCAGAACAGATTCCAGTCTTTGTCTTTTAGTCTTGCAGGGAATTCCACTCGTTAGCTGTACTCACAATGAACATATTCTCAAAACGTTTAGTGCTTATGCTCCACTATGCACCGAGGGCGCATTTTCGTACGTCTTGTAGTCCGATGATGGAAAGGGCTAGGCGGAATCAAATCGTGCATTCCATCGCCATGCCATCGCATGCTCCCCGAAATGTAACCGATAATTAGTTTTTTTTTTATTGATAGACTCGCGCTTGACCACTATCTCACCTGATGGTAAGCGATGATGGAGTTTTAGTACGCCATCACTAAGAATAAGCAAGTTCTATAGTAAGGTACCTAAAGGATTGACAAAATACCCATAATGACGCAATTTACACATTCGTGCTGATAGTCGCAAGGAGTTCGTTTGTATTCTCCCTATCTTTTAAACAGCTCGACCGATTTTCATGTAACTCGCACTATTCCCAAAGTTGAGAGATACTCAATCCAACACAAAAAGAATGATCACGATCCGATGAGTAGTTTCGGAGAAATGCGTGGACAAACATACAGACATACAAACTTATAAAAATTTAGCACACGTATTTAGATGCCATACAGAATAACATTTGTGAATATTGTGCAATGCCAACAATATTTATTTATTTAACAATCATGGACGACTTACAGCTAAAACAAACAGAATATAAATTAGTACGTGAGACTGACAGCCAATATTACATACATACGTGTCGAAATGATTACCGCCTTTTTTTGAAGTCGGTTAAAAAACCGCCGGCAACTCGGCGTCGATGTTCAAGGCTCTGGAGCGTTGAATGAACCAGTGAATCGTTGCCGATAAGGCTCGTCTATCGCTCAACTCAAGTGCATCAAGCTGGTATTTGGCAGATCCGTCCCAGAGGTGACAGCACAGCAGTACTCCATGCAAGACCGAGCTTGCGCTTGGTACAAGTTGAGCAGCTGTTCTAGTGTGAAGTACCGTCTCACCTTGTAGTAATAATGTCCGAAGCCGGTTTAATCCATTCATAAAATAAGTTAAATTATTCACAAACTAATCATTGGAGTGTCGATTCAATTTGCCACTCAATCTTGCACAGCATGTATGAACAAAAAAAAAAACAAAAGAGATTTCGTGAGTGTATGTAGGTATGTATGATGTCATGTGCTACCTAGCTTAGCTTGGCAATTTGAGGTTTGACATCTTGCATAGAAAATGTTTATGCAGAAGGTTCACTCAGTTTTTTTTTGTGTTTGTTTTTTATTATTTTGTAGGCACGCGCTTGACCATTATCTAACCTGTTGGTAAGCGACGATGTGGTCGACGGTGAGACACGCTTGCCTAGAAGTAACCTATTCACTCTTGATTTAAATTACCGTATTTTACAAGCTTTGATTTAACTTGCAATGTATATACGAGTATGTAAGTTCCGGTCAAATCTTGCAACAGAATTTTAAAGCAGTTAACCTCCACAGATTAAGATGAAATTTGGCATACACGTTTAGTTTGGATGACACTGCAAGGTTAGCTAAGTGACATCATTCTAAATCCAATATGGCGTACGGCTCAAGATGGCGGACTAGTTATTTTTTAGTTCACTGCCATGATAGAATGCGAAAAAAGCTTGTTTTAAAAAAAACAATTTATGGATAATTTTTAGTAGTCAATATATTGAAAATAAGCTCAGCCCACGACGTTCGAGTGAAAAATGATTTTATCCTAGGGAAACGTACTGTCAGAATAAATGATCAAATCATCATTTCAGCCAAAAGACGTCCACTGCTGAATATAGGCCTCCTCCAAGTGCCGCCAGATGGCTCGGTCCTGTAAATAATATCGAATAGAATAGTATCCTGTCCTTATTCAGGCCGTGGTCTAAATTTCGCAAGCCCACACTTCGATACATCTGAACATCTAAATTAATTTATTGTATAAGTCAGACTTATCAGTATCTACACTGTCGTCAATGCAATGTACATAGGGCAGTTTCTGATTAAATTCCTTTCCAAACCGCTTTTAATGTTTTTAAAAACATACATCCTAACGTCGTTTTAATTTTCTACAAAATCGGGCTTATCATATTCACTCTGCATATTTTTAACTTCATAAAGTGTACCTTCTTTCACTTCACTTTGATACGACACTGCATATAAACACAAAATATAATATATGCAAATCACTGGCTTTGCAAAAGTGTTGTTATAAAAGTAAAGGTGCGGTCACACTGCTTTTATTTTTGTTGCGATTTACAGCTATTGTTGTCTTTAACTATAGTATAATTCCAATTTTATCTGGTTGAATAACACAGCAAATTGACATCGGCCCTATTTCTGAAACCCAAAATTATTTAGAAAACGTAATAAATTGCCAAATAAGAATTGGCTGCTGTGATTGGTTAAATGAATTTTTCAACAGCTAATCACATCGCTTGGGGGGGGGGGCATCACGGGGTCTCATTGCTAAGAAAGAAAATTTGGTTCAAATAAATCTCACTAGAAGGCGCGAGATGTACACACAATTCAATAGAATTGTGTGTAAAATTATTATTTTCTGGAATTGAACATAAAAATTGTATGTTCTTGTTTAATCAACAATACAAAATTATGGAATATTGTGCTCTTAATTCACATTTCTAAGATTATTTGAACGGATCATTTAAAATTGATGCCAGTAGATGGCGCATTTTTAAATTTCTTAAGCATTCCACTCGATTGTTAAATTTTGCATTGTAATACATTTTGGTGCAAAAACTGTAAAAACGTGCAAAAAAATACTATAAAACGAACCTTCACTGTATTTAAAGAAAAAATATTCACGAACCTAGTAAACCCTTTTATTTGCAAGTCGCTGCTAACACCATCTATTGCCGTGAAACGGGACGAACGCGATTGATGTACTTACAAAAATAACAAGATTAATCAGATGAAAAACGCTAGTTACCTCGGCACGGTTTCTTTGTATGGGATGAGGCATCTGTATGCTAGTATTATATTATCTGTGCTTGCGTTTAATTTTGACGCGTCGATAAATTCGTTGCGGACATGAGGGGTTAGTATGTCAACCTGCTGAACCATTATTTTCCTGATTGACTGCACCGACATGAAGAATAGCGAAAATCATTTTAGAAACCTTGTTATTTATTTCTGTATCCTATGACTATACAATTATAGTACACACTGCTAATAACCATTCAAATCGATGCAAATATGTTGGCATTTTCAAGTATTATGTTCACTCATATTCAAGTTTTTAGCATACCTAGATATTGGTGCGTCACTGAAGTCAATCACCTTTTATTTCGTCACGATTACAATAGATAACATGAATCGTATATTGGTATACTAAATGGGCACTCACGATATATAAAGGCGTGTGCTGATAAAAGCCCAGTTAGTATGCGATAAATAGTGTGATAAAAATACTAATGTAAAGGGTATGTTTAGAAGCACGATTTGACCATGGACTTGCATTCGGTTTCTGAATTTGAAGTTAAGTAAGGGCCCTTTTCCTGTCACGCGTATTTTAGTCCGCACGCAGGTCTCGCCTGCATGCGGACTGCCCGCATCCTATCATTTGATACATGTTTTTCCTAACATGCGGGTAGCACGCGCGCGGAACGCGGATTGTCTGCGGGGATTTCAGCGTGCTATCACCTGCATGCGGACTAAAATACGCGTGACAGGAAAAGGGCCTTACCTGTCGAACTGTACTGACTCTTTCATTCTAAACAAAACCGGTCAAGTGCTAGTCGAACTCGAGTCCCGAGAGTTCCGTACCTACCCATTATACCGCCATAATAACATTGTTATCATTTTTATTGGTGGCATACAAAATATTTGAAAATTAAGGTAAATTTTGGTAATTACAAGTTTTCGCGAAAATCTAAATTTGTCCATATCTTTTTATCGTGTTAACTCAAGAAGTTAATTTGTATACACCTAATATGGACTATAGACCTCAGTATCTGGTATAATTATTTCAACTTGCTAGTTCCACCCGTTCGTGAGAAAATCGGAGGTGACACACGGACAGACGGACAAGAGAGTGATCTTATAAGGGTTCCTTATTTACCTTTTGAGGTCCGGAACCCTTAAAAGTATGTCAAGTTCTCATTTTCGATTTCTCTAATCAGAATCCAGGGGTCAGGAAGCACAAGAGGACACCGTGGGGTTTTAGTGGCTTGGAGGCCCAACGTAACTGCGCTATATCCCCGTGCTAGCGCAGTATGCATGAGCATAGCTCCAAGTAAATAAAAATACGTTGTTAGTAATAACCATTTCAGTAGCTGTTTATCAGATAAAGAATTCAGAAGACCAACGATAGAAAGTAATCTAATCGGTCTTCTTGTCGAAAATACAAAAGAGATTTTACGAGGCTTACTCGCATTGTAATTGTTTAAAGATTGTTTTTGATAAATGACTCCTTTGTGTAATTAATTAGTAGATAACGATTAATTAGTGATAAGGCTACCTAATTACCCAACAGATTTACATGAAATCTCTCGTAAAATTGATAGAAACCTTGCACCGCTCGCCGCTTAGTAACATCCAAAGCTGTAGGAAACTTGACATACAATTCTGTAATCACTCATAATATACCTTTGTTACAGTTGTTCTATCTCAGGACGGCGGGTTGGTCTAAGTCTAGTGTGTAGATGCACCACATGCACATTGTGTCTGTCTGCTCATGCGATACTGGGAACTCCCATGCTTACGCACACAGAAACAATTTGCATATACACACACGACTAAGACCAACCCGCCGCCCGCCGTCGTGAGATAGACCAACAGTACTAGATTCGCTCCGATGGCCTTTCCTCTAGGAACTGTCCGCTTTCTGGAGCATAGAATTCTTACTCATTGATCTTTTACAAAATAATAGTGAGTATAGAGAAAATTAGGATTTGGAATAGAACCTTTGATGCTGATCCTCTCACTAACAATACGCGTCGTATCGGACGGAGCACTTCAAATCACATTTACAAAAACTGCCGTGCCGTCGGCATTATCGTTTTTCGCCTGATTAAGATGATTATTTTTATAAGTACTTTAATCGCGTTCGGTTATATGCCACGGCTCTGTGGCGTTAGCTGCGACTTGCAATTAAAAGGGTTTTCTCGGTTCGTGACTATTTTTTTCTTAAAATATAGTGACTAAGAAATTAAGAGCCCAATATTCCATAGTTTTGTGCTTAGGCGAGTTGATTAAAAATAACATTTTTATGATCAATTCTAGAAAATGTTAATTTTACACACAATTCAATAACGAATCGATGCATGTCGCGCCATCTAGTGACATTTATTTGAACATGAATTTTCTTTGTTAGTGCTGGGACCCCGTGCCAATACAATGTCCAGAACTCCAGATGTTACATATTCAACTGCATATTTTTATTTATCCCCGTAGAGTCCTACAGACGTGTCAACTTTATATTGCCGCAAAAACGCACCTCTTGCCATTTCCATTCCCTTCAACACAAAACGCGACGACCTTATCAGCAATATGCACACACCTTTACGCAGTTTACAAGCTAATATTTTTACCAACGTCACTCAGTATGATAGGAATCCGCTTACAAAGCGGTCGTGTTCGTACATTATTTTATTAAATACATCACAAATACGTGATAAGCGAGACATATCGTTGTATTTATTAAATTATTATTATTAAATTGATTAGCTTTTGTTTCGCTAAAGTGTTTTCGTGAGTGAGTGTTGTGAAATAGAATTTAAAATTGGAATAGTGTTTTTTTTTAATGTGTTTTGTTTGTGTGTCGTTCAATTATGCTGAGGTTGTACATAAGTGTTTTTTTGTTAATAGTCTTACTAACAAATTCTTTATTGGCGTATCACTTGGGTTACAAATATGTGAAATACTGACTCCAGAGTTTGAGAAGTGTCTGTGTTTGCTATTCTGTAAATATGTCACCGTGGAAATTTAAGGTGAAGTGATGATGAAGTGAGCTCGTGGCTAAAAAATAACAGCCAGACTGGTCGATCATCAAGGTTAAGCAACGCTTGACGAGGTCGTTCCGTGGATGGGTGACCATTTCGAAATAGCGAGTTTTCCTCCGTGCCTCCGCAAGCACGTTAAGCCGTTGGTCCTGGCTGTCATTTGAAGATCTTTGACGGTCGTTACGGGTAGTCAGAAGCTTGAGATCTGACACCAGTCTTGCCAAGGGGTATTGTGTTGGCCAGTTACTGGGTTGTGGAGGTCAGATAGGCAGTCGCTCCATGTAAAACACTGGTACTCAGCTGAACTAGGTAAGACTGGAAGCTGACCCCAATATAGTTGGAAAAAGGCTAGGCAGATAGATTATGAAGTGAGCTATCTACCATCAAATCAAGGTCATTCCATGACTTCATTTCAAGCTTACTTCAGCTATGTTTTCGCGGTAAAATGTTTACAGAATAGACCGGCTGTAATTCAGGAGTCAGTGACATTTACTATTAAGGTTGCACTAGTTGATAATTCTTCCATACAAACGTAGTTTGGCGATTACTCAACTGTTTGACGATGTACGTTCAAAATAAAAAAATGATATCAATTTGTCTCATCATTATCTGGCCCTGTATGGAAACAAAATTGAAAGTTATGAGCGTCGAAAGTTCCATATTTCAACACTAACGCATATTTGGGTGGAAATAAATACCATAAGAAGAAGGAAAAGTGCAAAACGGCCTCCATACAGGGGTAGATTAATAAATAGTTCAACACGGCAAATAATTTTATTTTGAAAATGTACATTTAGTGGTTTTTTTTTCAGGATATCCATACTACCTACCAAAGGTCGGTTTATAATTTAATAAATATAATTTCGCGCGCTCGTTTTCGTCCTAAATCATCATCCATTTCGCTACAAATTTACAAAAATGCTAATTCGTACGCGAACTAGCTTCTTACTGCTCATCACAGCATCAATCTCTTTCGCACGTATTGTCGGATGAGATAGCATGCATTTTAACCACGCGCACAAAATAGTTCGTGCCGTCGGCTAGGGCAACCTTAAACTAAACTTACTTTTTTAGGTTTCCGTACTCGAAGGGTCCAAACGGAGCCCTATTGCTGTCACTCACGTGTTAATCTGTCTGTCCGTCGTCTGTCACACTTCAAATTTTCTTAGTATAATTATCTTGTTGACCATAAACCATACAGCCAATGTGTACCATGTCAGAAATATTTTTAAATGCTTTTAAGGAGAGCCATAAAAATCAAAGGGGGCCCGAAAAATGAAGATTGGCCTACATCATCGAGTGGGTTATCGTTGCTTAGAGCTCGTTGAGTAGATAAATTTTGTGTTTTTTGTTTTAAAAATATTAAAAAACAAAGGAATGAGAAGCCACCAAAGTCAACTTTTTACAGAATTTTGTACCAAAGAATTTTCTTACTTCCCATCGACCCATGAACTTCAAATTTTTTGATAATGTTTATTATTACGTATATTTTACTTACAAATACCAATATATTGATAATACACATTTTTCTTTGAAATTCCCTCATTTTTCTCTTGGAAATTAACGCGTCTTCGATGCTTCTGATATTGCTAAAGTCCTGGTACATTTATGCAACCCGTGGTCGGAAAATGCACTTGATAAATAAATAATCGAAATACTAAATGATAAATATTGTAAACTAGCTGACCCCCGCAGCTTTGCTCCCGTCAAAATTATAGCCTAGTTACTCAGTAATAGTGTAGCTTTCCAAAGGTGTTTTTTTTTAAATCGGTCCAGTAGTTTCGGAGCCTATTCGGTACAAACAAACAAACAAAAAAATTACGATGATGAAAGTGACGGAAACCACAGTTCTTATCTAATATTTACTGTGGTTAACCAAATTTTACCTAATTAAAAGGAGCAATGGACTATTACTATGTTGCATTGCATTGGTAACAGAGTTTCTTTGCCTTCCAGCATTTTATTTAAGGCGCAGATACCCTTCTGTAGTAAATTATTATTTATTTATTTATTATTATTTTTTAAATTAACGTTGCCCCACACTAGGAATTTCTTCCTGTATCGTGGGTGCGTTTACAAACATATAAACTCACATACACAACACCCAGAGCCGGAACAACTATCTGTAGGTCAATATTTGTTCCGTGCGGGAATCGAACCCGCGACACGCAGCGCAGCAGTCAATCGCTCAACCACTGCGCCAACCGTGTGCCCAAAACAAAAAAAAAATACACAAATACTTAAAGTATGCTAAATACTTATTTGTATTTTTGTACTCTTCATAATCTTTATACTGCATTGTCATTGTTTTGTTTGTGACAAAAATAAATAGAAAAGAAACTACTTACTACTTGAAACATGGCTCTTATTTATATTTAATTGTTTAATTTACATAACCTTCAGTAGCTGATTTTAAAACTGAGAATCACGTCTAAACGGCTACTCGTATTTTTTAGGAAAAAAGAAGATGTTATATTAGACCATTTTCGTAATAATTTGATCTATGAACATTTTGAGTTTTATTCGTATAAAATAGTGTAATTAATTTGTAAAGTTATATCTAACACGGAAAAAAAAAACGACATTCGCACCAAAATCGCCGGGCGTATTTTAATGAAATTTTCGCCAACTGAAAGGCAATTTAATTATCAACATTCGCGTCTTGTTCCCTCAAAGTCGTTGGCGACTGTCATCATCTTAAAGCTTATCATAACCTGCATCGTTGTCCTAGTGATCGTTACTGTTGAGTATGAGGCTTTGGGTACGATTCTCGGGGCAGACAAAATGTAATTGTTTTTTATCTAAATTTCACAGTCCCGGAGTCTGAATTTATGCCTTGATATACGAAACAGGGCGATAGATTTGCACATAAGGAGCAAAACAATTTTTTTTGTGTACTTTATGACGTACTGCAAATAGTCCCAAATATCGCCCTGTTTTGTTTGGTCCGCGATTATTGGTCCACCCTGTATATGATAAGCTCGCAGTCTTTACATGGAACTTAAAATATAATATAAATAATGTGCTTTATGTATTATTATAAGTTCACGTGTGCCTTATTCTTCTGTAAATACAGGGCCAGGCGTGATGTTGAGTGAAAAACGGGCCAAGTGAGACTCGGACTCGCGCAAGAAGTGTTCCGTACTTGGTAAATTGAGGTTTACGATTTATGACGTATTAAAAAAAAACTACTTACTAGATCTCGTTCAAACTAATTTTCGGTGAGAGTTTACATGGTAATGTACATCATATTTTTTTCTTAGTTTTATCATTAAAGATTAGAAGTTACAGGGAGGGGGAGGGGGCAAATTTTACCACTTTGGAAGTGTCTCTCGCGCAAACTATTCAATTTAGAAAAAAAATATATTGGTGACCTCAATATCATTTTTGAAGACCTATCCATAGATACCCCACACGTATGGGTTTGTTGAATAAAATAATGAGTTTCAGTTCTAAGTAGGTATGGGGACGTTGTTTTTTTTGTGTGAAAATCTTAATGCGGTTCACAGAATACATCTACTTACCAAGTTTCAACAGCATAGTTCTTATAGTTTCAAAAAAAAAGTGGCTGTAACATACGGGAGGGCAGACAGACATGACGAATCCATAATGGTTCCGTTTTTTGCCATTTGGCTACGGAACCCTAAAAATGTTAGGTAAAGTGTATTATCATCATCATCAGCCATTTAATGTTCCCACTGCTGGAACACAGGCCTCCTGTCTGTGAGAGAGGGAATGGGCCTTAATCCACCACGTGGACCTAGTGCGGGTTGGTGGATGTCACTTGTCTTCGAATTTTTGGTTCCAGGACATGCCGGTTTCCTCACGATATTGTCCTTCACCGTATTTACTACAAAAAACCGGCCAAGTGCGAGTCGGACTCGCGCACGTAGCGTTCCGTACCATTATCGTAACAAAACGCCAAAACAAACACGTTCGTTGTATGGGAGTCCCACTTAGTTTTTAGTATTTGTTGTTATAGCGGCAACAGAAATACATCATCTGTGAATATTTCAACTGTCGCTATCACAGTTCATGAGATACAGCCTGGTGACAGACAGACAGACGGAAGGTGCAGCAGTGGAGTCTTAGTAATGTGGTCCCGTTTTTACCTTTTGGGTACGGAACCCTAAAAAAGGTAAAGTGTATAGGTATTATTAATTCACCTTTTTAATAAATATAAAAACGTTTACCCAATCAATCTAAAAGTTTTGTTGTCAACGAAAAAACCTATTCTCATATTGACTCTTAACAGAAATAAATTTGTAAGTTCGTTACATATTGTTATAAATTATTTATGCTATACATAAAATGTTTATTTATAAAGTTTTCCTCAATTCGACAGGCAAATACAATATTGTTATTATGAAATGTAAACATTAAGAGGAATTGTTATTTAACTTCGATAAAAGCGAATTGTAAATTTTACACTAGTCGAAAATTCTTCGATACAAACGTATCGAATTACGTACGTAAAATTAAAAATCATATCAATTTGTCTCATCATAATCTAGCCCTGTATGAAAAAACAAAATAGTAAAAAATATATATATTTGCAAGTTATGAGCGTCGAAAGTTCCATATTTCAACACTAATTTTAACGCATCATTGGGCGGAAATAAATACCATTAGAAGAAGGAAAGTTGCAAAACGGCCTCCATACAGGGGTAGATTAGTAATTCAACAATGCAAATAGTATTTTGAAAATATACATTTAGTCGTTTTTTCATGATATCTAGACACCCAAAGGTCTGTTTATAAAATTTCGCGCGCTCGTTTTCGTCCTAAATCATCATCTATTTCGATAGAAATTTGCAAAAGTGCTAATTCGTATGCGAGCTAGCTTCTTACTGCTCATCACAGCATCTATCACTTTGGCACGTGTTGTCGGATGTGATAACATGCATTTTAACCTCGTGCACAAAATAGTTCGTGCCGTCGACTAGGGGAACCTTAAAGCTCGAAGTTAAGTAATACTAATAATAGCTGCAATGGTTCACGCTAGTAGAAAACGAATCAATGTATGGGAATGACACATCTGAACGCTAAGTCACGTGGACAGACCATACAAATAGAAGGCGTTAACGATTGTAGAAAGAGATTCGATACGAAACGTTTGTAACTTGGCTAGGGGGGCAGGTTTTCGAGTTAAAGCAATGCTTGCTTAGGTCGGTCTATGGATGGGTGGGTCTTCCATTACATACTGAGACTGTGTGTGACTGTGTGCTTTCCAAGTCACGGAGGCCCGTGACTTGGAAAGCACGTTAAGCAGTATGTCCTGGTTGTCATCATCACCACATAGGACATAAGCCTCCCCTAAGCGTCGCCACATTTCGCAACCAACGAATCCCCGCAATCTTCACCAGGTCATCGGTCCTCCTGGTGGGAGACTTTCCAACGCAACGTCTTCTGGTTCTCTGTCGCCAGTCTAGAACTTTGCTGCCGCATCGGTCATCCGTTCTGCTAGCAATGTGCCCTGCCCACTGCCACTTAAGTTTGGCCTAGCCGACAAGGTTTTTTTTTCTTATAGGCTCGCGTTTGAACACTATCTCATCTGATGATAAGCGATGATGTGGTCGACGGTGAAGCACGCTTGCCTAGAAATAACCTATTCCATATTTCCAAAACATTTAGTGCGTGCGTGCGTGTGTGTATGACTAGATGTATGAATGTGTGTGAAGCAAAAGAAGTATGTAAGGATCGTAGCAGGTGGCGTTCTGTAGTTTCTGCCTACCCCCATGGGAAAAAGGCGTGAGTTTTTGTATGTATGTATTTAGTGCGTATGTGTGGGATGTCCACCATGTACCGGTGGCGCATTGCCTTACGTCTATGTAGTCCGATGATGGAAAGGCCGAATCAAATTGTGCAATTCCATCGCACACTCTCTGAAAAGTAACCGATAAAAAATGTGTAGACCAACTTCAGAAAATAAATAAACAAAACCGACTTCCAAAACAAAACCTTACAAAGCGAAAAAATAACTTTCGTTTCGGAAGTCGGTGTCTTTGGTGCCTATTTTTTTTTCGTTTTTGGCACCTACTGCCGTAAAGAAAGTTATTTTTCCGGTTAGTTCCGCTATGCTCTAGTCTCGCTGTGCTCGACTTGAAAAATACTAACTAAAAAGTGTTTTGTGCGAAATTCTTCGAAATTCTTCGATACTACGTGAACAATGGAAGGTACAGTTGGACAGAAAAGTGTTTCAATTCAATTAAATTGAGCAGGCAACTAAAAAATATTGGAATTAAAGTAAAAACATCGAAATACTAGTTCGAAATATTTTTAGGTTAAGTTTCTCTTTTACGGAAAGACGTTTTATTCACAGTTCTATGGGCATGATATGGACACATTATTTTTCAAATGAATGGCGCGACGTGTTAAGTGGCGGCAAGGCGAGTGTGCATTCGTATGAGGAAACGAAAGAAAGAAAGAAATAAATTTTCTTAATTTACTTTTTAAATGATTAAATTAAATATGATACTGTAAAACTTTTCTTCATCGCTGCCCGCGAATGTGATTTCGTGCATAGTGGCACTTTTTAATAGGTTTTTTTCAAGTCGAGCATAGCGGGACTAACAGTATTTTTCGATTCGTAGTGTTTTGTTTTGGAAGTCTGTTTAATTTTTTGTTAAAAAGTTTTTTATTTTTCTCTTTTTAGTTTTGGTAACATGAAAATGCGCGTTATTAGGGATAACTTAAAATCGTCAGATTTATTTATTGATTTATTGACACACACACAAGTTAAGAGCGGACTCTAGTCGGTAATATAGTATAGTAATATAGTCTATTGCCGTCGCGTCACCTCCAACCTCACCCCGTAAAGTGCGAAAGGGACAACTGCAGCTCAGGCTGATTTTACCTACAAAAACTTTGACTAAAAGACGTTTCGTATTCTGCTGTTTGCTTCATGAAAACTGGTCTGATCTAAAAAATTCTTATATCAATTTAGAGGAAAAGTATATCTATGCTCCTATCATTTCCTTTTTTGTTAAAAACTTATAAATTTTGTCTGAAAGTCTTCTGAACATGGCGGTAAAAACGGGCATTTTTTTTCGGATTTTTGTATTGTCATATTTCTTTTTGTGATTATGTTTTGGAAAAAAGGAAATGATAGGGGCACGTATTAATTAGACCCAGATTTTATGGGGAAAAATCATTGCTCTAGAGGCATTATCCACGAAGAAAACAGCAGAATGTTTTTGTATGGAGAAAGTTTCACTAGAGTCCACTCTTAAACATAGAAACAATTTGCACAATGTTCAGTTAGAACTAGATATCATAGTGGAAGTGTCCGTGGGCCCCAAACTAGGCACAGCCTGTAATGATACAGCCCAGGTATCAGAAAAGGCTGTAATGTTCTTCGTGACACATCACAATGCTGCAGATTGTACAAAAATAACATTTGGAATTAAATAATCAAAAATAAAAGAAATAATACTAATATGACAAACAAAAACCGAAAACTAAAATGATCTTTCTTGATCTAATTTAAAAGGGACCACATGAGAAGCACCAGCTTTCAAATCATCATTTAAATCTGTTCATAATTGGCGGAGTAATAGCGTAACAAACATATACAGTCGAATTGAGAACCTCCTCCTTATTGAAGTCGGTTGAAAAGATGACTTGCAGAGGTAAAACCGCTAAATACAACTTAAGACAGAATATTTTATCATTATTCTCGACATACAACCTTCAGATTGCAGATGCAAAGATTAAAATACAATTATCGCGTAATCTGCTGTATTAACATGTTTAAGATAAGGAGATTAGAAAGTAGGACGTTTTGATTTAAGATTATAATCTTGCTTGACTGGTATGATCAAACATGTTGCCGTGTTTTTGATCTCTATCAAAAGCATTATTCGCTCAAAGGAACAAGACGAGAAGCTAATGTTACATATTTTTTCGTTTCTTCCCTCGGCTTTGCACGCGTAAAAGGTGTTTTACCAAGCCAAAGGACAAACTGCCGCGATAAAAATCCTTTGTCCTCTCAGGGTCTTAAGCTATCGCCATACCAAATTTCATCTAAATCGGTTCAGCGGTTGAAGCTTGAAAATGAAATAGACAGACAGTTTTCGCATTTAAAATATGAATAAAAATTGTTTTGGTTTCCTGACTGAAATGCGAAAGTAAAGGTCTATCCACACATTTCAGGGCCGTGCCCGGGACGTGACAGGTCCGGGCCCAGGCATTGAAGATTCGTCACTGGCCCGTGCACGGACGTGTGTGAACGAGTTCATATAAAATGTACACAGCGATATTTTTATGAGCCCCTGACGGGGCACGGTCCGTCCACGTCCCGGGCACGGCCCTGATATGTGTGGATAGACCTTTAGTCTGTCTGTTTGTTATGTTCTACTTGTCACGCCGAAACCTCTGAACCAATTTTGATGAATTTCGGTTTAGGTAGAGCGAGATAGATTGGACCTTGGGCAAGGGCATATGGGCAGGGATCACGAAAGGCTGACATATTTTGTGTGGACCTTAAGAAACAGTACAACAATAGGTGTTTTTTTTATATTTAATAACTCTAGGGTATGCATGAGACCATATCAAAGAATCAAATGAATTATTTTTTAATGATCATATTTTTTATTGCATTTTTTATACATTGATGCAAAGTTCATCAATTTATAAAAAATGCAACATAAAATATGATGCCTGTTGATTCTTTGATATTATGGTCTCATTCATACCCTAGAGTTATGGGATATCGAAAAAAAAACCTTGTGTATAATTTACCTTTTTTTATTATTATTTTATCCCGTACTTTGTATTTACTGCCGTTGATTCTACAACGGACAGAAAAACATAGGGGCATAGTATATATTTGGGCGCACGGTTGGCATCGCGACGCAACACCGCGACACGCAGCGCAGCAGTCAATCGCTCAACCACTGGGTTGAGCGATTGACTGCTGCGCTGCGTGTCGCGGGTTCGATTCCCGCACGGAACAAATATTTGTATGACCTACAGATAGTTGTTCCAGCTCTGGGTGTTGTGTAGGTGAGTTTATATGTTTGTAAACGCACCCACGATACAGGAAGAAATTCCTAGTGTGGGGCAACGTTTTTAAAACAAAAATAAATAAAAAATATCTTTATTTTCAAGTTTATGGAATATCTTTTAAATTGGTCCAATATTGCAGGAGGAATTAGGCGAGAGCCAAACTTTGAATTATGTCTTTTGCTTTGGAAATTCTGGTCAGAGCCTTCTGACCACATTTCCTCTTAATGTGCCGTCTATACTCACTTATCAATACAAAAGATAATTGCTTTGGTAGTTACTTTTTATAGTCAGTACGTTCGAAGGTCATTATAACCATGGCACACCTTGCTACTGTGATGTCTTACACTTGTTATTGCATACAACAGGTGTACAATAATAACTGGTCTTTAATCTTCAAGCGCTTGCAGCAAGGTTATTGCGCTGACTGATCTGTCTATGAAGTTTCAAAAAATCAATATCAAATAATTTATTTCAAATATAACTTAGAGGTACTTTCGAATTGGCAAACAAAAAAAAAGACTAGTTGCAAATTCGCAAGCGTCAGTAGGTCTCAATGGAGAAGAATTCGCAAGAAACTCCACGGACACACTTTTCCATCAGTTTTAATTACAAGTATTGTGTTTCATCATTTGAAAAAAAAACATATATGTGAGAACGGTATAAAAAAATACAATAACAGGCCGAGGCAGCTAAATTATGACCGACTGATGGCGCCCGTTCACGAATATGACGCATGGATCGGCACCACTCAGCTCAACCATTATGAAGGGAACCGAATGATCCAACTCATGTGCCACCATCAAAGAGACATTAGAGAAAGCATGACACACTCCACTGCCAGAGCACACAGAACTCAACGATCGACACAGGGATAGTGAATATTAGATTTACAGTCGGCACAATCCACGCTATGGTCTCCGAAAGGGAGAGAGGGTTCCGTTGTAGTCTGGAGATGATGGTCGAGACTTCCGTCCGCCAAACCAGAGCGCCATAGGTCAACATTGGTCAGTTCATCGCTTTGTAGAGCCACAATGTTATCTATACTCTATACTAATAATATTATAAAGAGGAAAGATTTATATTTTTGTATGTAACGAATAAACTTAAAAACTACTGGACCGATTTCAAAAAATCTTTCACCGTTGAGAATCTTCACTATCCCCGGGTGACATAGGCTATTTTTTATCCTTGTATTCCCATGGGAACGGAAACTACGCGGGTGAAACCGCGAGGCATCCGCTAGTCTTCGGAGTAAAGGCGAAAACACACTTACGCGTCGTGGCGTGGCGTGGCGCGGGATCCACCGATCAAATCAAACGACTCTGTTCGAGCATACGTCATAAAATAACACATCGAGTTTTATAGCCAATACGTTTTGAATTTGGAAAATCATTAATGCAGTTTTACTTAACTCTGAAATCGTCTATAACGTGGTTTCTTGGTAGACCTTCTACTTACCTCTAAAAGTTATAGACTTTTTCAAATTGAGTATTTTGACACCCCTGTATATTACTAAAATTTTGCCATAAAACAAACTGGATCGGTTATACGAAACTTGATTTATAAGCGCACTAACAGATGGACGGAATGTCTGTGTCATATAATATTTATAAGGATAAATAAGTCTATGCAAATATATTCGCAATCAGAAACTAATAATAAGGTAGGTCATTTATTACAATATTATTATCATTAGCTAGGTGACCTCTGTTGGTTGGACAATGAAACGCCAGTCCAGTTTTTTATAGCCATAGACTGATTTTTATCGACGCTGCGTGTGGGTGCGGATCTGTGTCACAGACTATAGACCTTATTTATAAAATATCGGAACTGTTCAACTATTGATTAGCAGAAATGCTATTGAAAATGAATATTTCAATTTAGAATCTGAGCTAAAGACCCAGTCATACTCCATGTCAGTTTGAAGGACCACTTGACTCAGTCGCAATGTGGTTCGAGGTGGAGTCGAATTGGAAGACATAAATTTAATTGGAATATAAGGTTTTTTTTTTCATATATATAATCTCGGTTTTTGTGCCACCCGCGGGCGGCCCGCGCGCTGTACGCACGCTGATTGCTCGGTTGAAGCACGTTGCTAGCTTGTCGAAAAAGGTAAGGCGAAAGCCATCGGCGCGGGGACTACTAGTTGATCTAGCTGTAAGCGCGTGGACAGCTGGTTGCCCGCTAGCTGGACAGCTAGCAGTCATCTCCGTTTCAAGCGGTGTTGTGCGAGAGCGGTGTTGGAGCGGGGTGGTGTAAATGAGCTACGACCTTTATGCCTACACTTTCGCGCGGTCCCGGCACCGCACCATCAGGCGGTTGTCACAGCTCGCGCGCAACGCTCGAGCTTGCGAGGGGTGTGCGTAGTTGGTGGGCGCGGGGGTCTTAGTTCGAGCGGCCTCGCAAGAAACGAGTCGTCACGGATCAACCTAACCACGGCTATTGAGATCAAAATTGTGTACAACTTTATCTCGCAGAGTGAAATATCAGTTACGTTGTCCCTTCTCTAATCTATGGCGAAACGAAGAAGAAGTCAATGAAATGAAGTTTTATCGCCGTAGAACGCACATAAACCTTGCAACAGCTGGCATTCAAGGGCTCATGAGATAAGAACGCAATACAGTCTTATCACTAAGTATGGACAAGCCTTTTTCACATGAAAGTTATAGGGTTGTATTCTAAAACGTATCTAGGAGTGCATTGAATAATATACTTCTTAGTCATTGGTCTCTAGGACTGCCTCGAAGAGCATTGGTCTCTTAACATCCTATGGCCTCTAGCTGGGGCAGAGGTCTTCCACAGTAATCCTCTATCGAGACCGGTCTGGAGCTTCGTGATTATGTGGTCCGTAAAAAATCGGTTTCTTATTACTGTTTTAGTTTCAGGAATCTATGGTTGTCGGGCAAACGAGTGATTAGGCCACTGTACCTTAATCCGATAGCGGGGCTGCCGCTTTTGAGCCTTCGGATGTGCTCGGTTTAGTTTCGGGTACCTATCCCTCCTAGAGAGACGATTCAGTTAGCTCAGCTGCAACTCGGGGTGGCAGACGCGCGGCGGCGCGTTTGCAGCAGGTCCCAGGGAGAACGACGGGGACGTGGATGACTCGGACTGGCTAGGGCTCAGCTTTATACGGTACTCCGCCACGAGTACAGCAGAAGCTATTTCTAGCGCTTTTTAGGTAATGCTGTTCCCATCAACAGCGTTTCCCACCAAGCCATACCCTAGGGCAGGGATGGCGAACCTATGGCACGCGTGCCTATGGTGGCACACGACAAAATATTTTGGGCACGCTAAAATGAGGTTATTTAGATTCTAGGTAATTTGCAAGAGCACAAATGACACCAACTCCTACTTTTATTTAAATACAACATAAAGCAACATAAAGATTAGGATTGCTGTAAGAATTTCTGGGTGCAAATAAAGAATGGATTAATGCATAGCATTTAGAGTTTTATTTTTTGACAATATTTTTTGGTGGCACTTCATTGTCATATAAAATATATATAATTTACATGGCACGTTTTCTAATAAAGGTTCGCCATCCCTGCCCCAGGGTATGGCTTGGTGAGAAACGCTGTTGATGGCTAGAAGCTAGCTGGCTAGCGTGGGTTCGAACCCAGGCAGGCGCTTTACTTGTTAATTATTTCATCACCACTGCTCTTAAAACGGTGAAGGAGAACAAACGAAGATATGTGACATCCACCAACCCGCACTAAAAGGCTGACGATGATGACTGCCTCGTTGACTAAGTTGTTGTAAACTCGAATGTTGAGCCTAGGTTCATTTGGGTTTAGTCCCCAGTTCAGACAACACGTTATTAAGTTATGAACCGCCTTTTATTTCTAAGTTCCATTACAAACCTTGCAACGGCTTGCATTCAAGGGCTCAGATAAGACTGTACGTGTACAATCTTATCATTACCTAGCGTAGCCAAGCCTGTTCCCATGAGTTTTATAGGCGGATCGTTTTCTATAGCGTGTGACGTGTCTTCTACGATATCTACTATTGGAATAGAGCTAGAAAACTAGGGAATGTATTGATACCACCGACATAAATCTAACTAGATGACGCGATTGTATGCACTTCGCGTGCCGAAAAACGGAGTAAAATTACGATCAATGATTGTAATCTAAGCTTTTCATTTAGCATTATCGGCACTGGAAATCCACCGAAATCTAGAAAAATGCCTTTTTATGCCATATTGAGCTGTAAAGTATGTATAGAAAAAGTTGGCTGTTGGCATTGGAAATGTTTTCTTTCATTGGTAAGTAAATTTGTTTTTAAATTGTTTGTGAAAAATTGGCACGCTTGGTGTTCATACAGATGGAGGGACTTGCGTTATCTAGTTAGATTTATGTCTGTGATTGATGACCTAGCCAAAATAAATATCGTAAATTATGCCCTATAATTGGAGCAATTATATGTACAAAAATGTATATTTACTTACTGCTGAGTAGAAACGAATATGATATTTTCTGGCGTAGGTGGGTAGAACTATGTTTTAGCACAAATAATATAATACTAGCGTACAGATGCCTCATCCCATATAAAGAAACCGTGCCGACGTAACTAGCGTTTTTCGGCAGACTTAACTAGTAAGTAATATTAAGACAATATTAAGACAATATTAAGACAATGTGCAGATGAATTAACTTTACCATTCTATAAATTATTAAACCAATCATTTGAAGAAGGAGCTTTTCCTGATCTCTTAAAAAAAGCTCTTATAAAACCTATCCATAAAAAAAAACCAAAAAACTGATCCGAATAATTACCGCCCTATTGCCCTCTTACCGACAGCTTCTAAAATATTCGAAAAAGCCATGTGTAATAGAGTATATGCGTTTTGTGAAAAATATCATATATTTAACGATTGTCAAAATGGTTTCCGGAAAAACCGTTCCACTACCTTGGCCGTTTACAAATATATTCAGAAAGCCCTTGATATTATTAACGATAAAAAATACGCGATAGGACTTCTGCTGGATATGACTAAAGCATACGATAAAGTACAATTTGAAATATTATTAAATAAACTATATAGTATAGGACTCCGTGGCAAATGTTATGACTGGTTTGTATCTTATTTGAAACATAGGGAACAAATAGTTGAAATCGAACATTACAACAACAGAAATAATGAAATAGAATTAATCAGATCTGACAGCAAACAAATCACCGCCTCAATCCCACAAGGAAGCGTAATTGGGTGCTTCTTGTTCCTTGTTTACGTAAACGACCTACCTAATAATATAAATGAGCCGTGTGTTCTGTTTGCGGATGACATATCTATACTTACCTCATGTGAAAATAACATCAATTTAAATGATAAATTGAATTCCATACTGGATTCTACAATAAATTGGATGACTGAACACAACCTAGAAATTAACTTCAATAAAACTAAAATAATTTCATTCCACCCTCGCCAAAAGATACCAATAAATATAAACTTTAGCTTTAAAAATAATAAATTAGAAGTAGTTGATAATTTCACCCTACTAGGCCTAAACATTGATACACACATAAATTGGAAGTCACACATTCAGAAAGTAAGAGCAAAAATATCTAAATTCTCATACGCCCTCCGTGAGATCAAAAAAACTACAGACTTAAAAACTGCACTAGTAACGTACTACGCGTACGCCTACGCATGGCTCAAATACGGTGTCATCTTATGGGGCAACAGCACTGATGCACCCACGCTATTTACCCTACAAAAAAAACTTATAAGAATCTTAGTAAATATTGAAGTCACCGATAGCTGTAAACCCCACTTTCAGGAACTAAAGATTTTATCCTTACCCTGTCTTTATATATTTGAAGTTTGTAAGTTTGTGCGTATGTACTCAGAATTCTTTACAAAAAGAGAGGACATACAAAATAAAATTAATTTAAGACATAAAAATAGACTAAACTTACCACAATCGCGACTAAACATGCATTCCAGTGGTACCTTTGTCATGTCCATCAAAATCTATAATAAGTTACCCGAAATAATAAAGAATTCTAACACATATAATATCTTTATCAATAAATTAAAGCTCTTCCTTGTAAGCAAATGCTACTATAGCATAAACGAATACCTAAATGATAAATTATAAGGAACTTATAACTATCTATTTGTACCTATACTCGTAAATATTCACTATTAAAGACGCCTGCCGACCCATAAATGCAATATATATTATCATTATTTTTTTAAATAATCATGGAGTATCCTATAAATAAATAACTTACCTTATGAAAATACATATTAATTACGTAATAAATAAAAATGTTGATTATTAAATAAAATAAATAATAATGATTAAATAAAACTAATATTAATTGTAATTAAAAAAATAATGTTTTGTACAAATGTTTCTAAATATAATAATAATACGGAGTATATAATTAATAAAACAATAATTATAATTCTTAACTTAAATTCTATATTAATAAAACAGTACCTATAACTTACTAATACCTAAACTCACCAATAATACAATTAATTTATCACATTAAACACTCAGTGTCCTTCCTCCTCTCTCCTACTTTATATATGCTGTGCCCGACAGGGTCCATAATTGTGACTTATATAATTATTTTCCTGCCAACTATGTATATACATTATGGTACGCAATAAAAAATTGAGAATTGAGTAATTAATTTTAAATGATCCGTTCAAATAATCTTTGAAATGTGAATTAAGAGTCCAATATTCCATTATTTTGTGCCTAGGAGTGTTGATTAAACAAGAAAATGCAATTTTTATGATCATTCCTAGAAAACGTTAATTTTACACAAAATTCAATAACAGATCGATGCATATCGCGCCATCTAGTGGAATTTATTTGAAACAAATTATCTTTTTTAGCGTCGGGACCCCGTGGTTTTATTTGCTGAAATGTAGTAGCTGTTCTGGACCTTTTACCAAATGCAACTCGTGTAGATCATTCTAGATCTAGTGTCTAGATGTGGCAACTCCATACGGCTGGATATATCATTATGTATAGCCAAGATCAAAATGAAGAGTGATATTTGGGTAGTAACACGTGATTTAATTCGTTGTTTGTGGAAGGTCATCATCCTATTCAAGTTTCTCAGGAAAGCAAGTTTAATTTAAAGACCCATCACAAAAAATGAAGGCCATTTACGACAACTTAAGATCTTATTCATGTGTATATGTATGCCAGGACTGGTTCTAAACCATTAAGTACTTCGTCAATACATGACTTCATTTATTACGTCACTCATGTACTAAGAACGGATGGAAACGATTCGGAAATTAACACTAAGAAACTATAATTATCATCTTTTACCGTAGTGGCGAGGACGGCAAACCGGTGTGGAATTTTTTGTACATATATGAACTTTTTGGTTGAACTTTTAGTAGGTAGGTGTGTTGTTCGGAACGAAGGACACAGTCGAAATTCTAAAAGACTATAAATTCCAGATAATGATATTAATATTGAAATCAAATCTGTCTGCAGAATCTGTGACCTTTACACACTCGAATCGTAAGTTATTGAACTGTTTACCCGATTGTCGAAGGAGGGTAATGTGTTTATCAGTCTATGTATGTATGTTTGTTCCTATGTGGCGTTCTAGAGAGATAACGCGTTGGCCGATTTTTATGATACTTACGTCAATCGATTCGTCTTAACCCTGCAAGTGTTACTGGCTACATTAAAATTATAAAATGGCGGCTTTTGGGAGCCATATTGTGGGGCACGAAATTTTTTTTCTTCCAAACTCTTCGTGTGGTGAAACAAAATAAAGGTCTTTAAGAGGTGATTTCAAAAATATATAACACTTACATGTTGAAATGTACCTAATTCTAAAAAGCGAAAAGAGACGTAAACAAGAAAAAAATCATGCTGTGCAGTTGGAGGATACATGAGATACATCTGGTTTTGGTAAGCCAGCTCGCGAACATGTATCCTGCGACTGCACAGCATGATTTTCTGCTTGTGTACGTCTTTTTCGTTCGCTTTTTAAGCAGTCGGGTTTTTAGATTTTTTTATTTAACTTTTTTTAATTATAGTTTTATATTTGTGTGAATAAAGGCTTTGCCTTTGTGATCGAATCAGAAATGTAGAGATCCGCAAGAGAACCATGGTTACCGACATAGCCCGAAGAATTGCCAAACTTAAGTGGTAGTGGGCAGGGGTACATTGCTCCCAGAACGGATGGCCGATGGGGCAGAAAAGTTCTGGAGTGGCGACCGCGTACCGGAAGACGTTGCGTTGGAAGGCCTCCCACCAGGTGGACCGGATCCGCTGGATGCAGGACGCACGGTACCGGTCAATGTGGCGACGCTTGAGGGAGGCCTATGTCTAGCAATGGACGTCTTTCGGCTGATATGATGATGATGAAACTCTTTACCACACTGTACGCGTTCTGCGTCCTGCGCTTAGGTCAACTCGAACAAAGGGTGCGGGAAGTGTTCGAGTGACCGGACTGCAGGACGCAGAACGCATTCAGTGTGGCAATGCCTTATTGATTAGAGTGACACTGGATTGAATGATATCGTGACGTTTGACAGGGAAGAATTTAAAAAGAAAACGTGTTGTAATAATAAATGCGAGAGTGTTTAGGTTGCTAAATACGACTGACTAAATTCGTTACATTTTGTCACTTTTTGTTACATTTTCACTACTAAACCGCGGCACGAATTTTGATGAATTTTTGTATTTAGATAGATCGGACCTTGCAGAAGGGCGGGCATATATGACACTTTTTATCCCGGGAATACGTTTTCTCGGGATAATTGCCGACTTTCACGCAGGCGAAACTGCTGACAGAAACTAGTTTTTAATATACTGTAAAAATCACGTGCCCGTTTCCATTCATACCGCAATCCGCAATCACAGTAAACAAACATGGTTTCTAAATATAATAAGTACCTGTTACATTAAAACATAAGCTTATCGCCCAGATAAGAGCACATTTGTATGAACAAACATACCAAAAAGTCTGCTGTACTGGACAATCAGACTGTTGAAATTATCTTGTTGCTAACGGCTTCATTAAACTGTGATAATATATATATTATTCCGACTGCCACCAAGATTGCGCTTGCACAATCTCTTCTTCTTCCCATCCTTGATTATGCTGATGCCAGCTATCTTGACCTTACTCAAGAACAACTCGATAAACTTGAGCGGCTTCAAAATTTTTGTATAAGGTTCATATTCGGTTTGCGCAAATATGACCATGTTTCTGAATTCCGTGTAAAGCTCAAGTGGTTGCCAATTCGCCTTCGCCGGAATACTCATATTCTTTCTCTTTTGTTTAATGTGCTCTTTACTCCTTCCACCCCTCTTTACCTCAAGAATCGTTTTCAGTTTATCTGCGATTCCCACACGAAATCTCTAAGGTCATCAGTTAACTTGCGACTCAAAATGCCAATGCATTCCTCAACTTTCATGGACAAATCTTTTACTGTCCAGGCTGCTCGTCTGTGGAATGCATTGCCTGACCCAATCAAACGTGCACAGTCGTTGCCTATATTTAAAAGACTCATCAAGGAACATTACTTATCGCTGTAATCGTGCTCTTAGTTTGTTGTCATATATTTTGTCTATGATTGTCATACATATTTTTATTTTCTTTCATTGTTTATAATTTAAATATGTATGTATTTATGTATCTATTTTATAGCATATATAATTATCTATTTGTTTTTTAATTTTTTATCTATTTTATTAAGTATTATTGTATCTGTATGTTCTTTGTTGGTATTGTTACACCACTGACAACCCCATGTCATGTCCAGGCAATCACTATCCATTCCAGGTTGCCTGGAAGAGATCGCGGCAAGCGATAAGGTCGCCCATTGTATATGTTTAGTTTTAAGTTTCTTTTGTTCCTGTATTTTTTGGTGTACAATAAAGTATAAATAAATAAATAAATAATAGAAGAGTATTCGTGTAAGGTATCTGGGTAGACTGGCTTTCTGGGTTCTGGCTATCAGTCACGACTTTCAAATCTACAATAGGGCATAAGAAAATGATTAAAATCATGGTTGCCTTCATTACGAGACTCCGAACGTCGAAATATAGGTCTTTGAAAGTCGTCACCGGTAGTCAGAAGCAAGAAAATCAGACACCAGTCCAAGAGTGACGTGTGACCTACTGGGTTGTAGAGTTCAGATAGGCATTTGGTCATAATATAGGTACCGAGAGTTCTCCGTGCCTCGAAAAGCACATTAAGACGGTACCCTGACCAAAAAATCGGCATGCGATATGAGCATTCCTATTGGTCTAGCGGCACTGGTGGCGCATGAATTACAGTAGTGAATACGCCCAGATTTTAGAATAAAATCTTTATAAAATCGAATTTTGGTCTATTGAAAAAAAAAATACTACAAAAATGTTCGTTATTAAATTGTCTATCCATTAGTGTTAGTACAAAATATAATCAATGTACACTTTACGAGGAGATGCATAATATCAATAATTATTTCTCATTTTTATGTTTTTTTGGAAGGAGATTAGTGAAATATATACAACGTTTAAAAAAAAACTAAATCTACCATTTTAGAATCAATATTATGTAGAAATTTAATGTCTTTTTATTAATTGATATTTATTTTTAAGTAACGAGTAGATAGCTCCTAAAAACAGCACAAAAAACGGCTTGCGCGGCGTTTTGCTCGGGGTACCGCCTTAAGAGTAAATATGGACAGAGAGCTCCGACTGAATTTCCTTAGTTAAAAGTCATAATTCGAGGTTTGGCTCTCGCCTATTTTCTCCTCCAATATTGTACCAATTTAAAAGTAATTCCAAAAACTGGAAACGAAAGATATATACTATGACCCCTATGTTTTTCTTTTTGATAATACTTTATATTTAGAAGCACTAGAACCCTCACAAAATGCTCAAGATTGCTCTGTCAACAAAGTCCTGTTGTACAAATTTGATAACTATAAATGAAAAAAGAAAAGCATAGAGGCATAGTATATATCTTTCTTTTCCAGTTTTTGGAATTACTTTTAAATTGGTCCAATATTGGAGGAGAAAATAGGCGAGAGCCAAACCTCGAATTATGACTTAATAAGGAAATTCAGTCGAAGCTCTCTGCCCATTTTTCCACTTAATAATTCACCAATGGAATAGTACGCTTTTTTAACCATAAGTACTGTTTGCATTCTTTTGAATTTGTTAATATCATTCTCAGCTCTTATAGTCATCATCTGTCTCTATTTAATTATTCTCTTAATAACAAAAACTCATATAACAATATATACTTTACATTATTATCTCGTTGATAATATTAATAATATAAACTTGATAAGATAATTAGTAAATTGTCGTGTTCATATCATCGTTGAGACGTAATTATTTTGTTCAAAGTTATTTACAAGATGAAGATACGAGAAAGTTTTTTCTTATGTATCGAGGAGTTGTTTTTAAGGTTCTGTGCCCAAAGGGTAAAAACGGGACGCTATTACTAAGACTTCGCGGTCCGTCAGTCTGTCTGTCAGTCTGTATGTCCGTCTGTCACCAGCAAGGGCGGATCCAGGATTTTTTTCTTTTGTTTTTTTTCTGGGAGGGGCACAAAAAACCTACAGTAACATTAAAAAAAACCGGCCAAATGCGAGTCGGACTCGCGCACGAAGGGTTCCGTACCATTATCGCAATGATTTTATTGCCGTTTTTTGCGAAAATGGTACGGAACTCTTCGTGCGAAAGTCCGACTCGCACTTGGCCGGTTTTTGTGTAAAATCTGTCTTTATAAGCATCATCGTCGTATTTACTTTCCTGAAGGATGTTCTATTCTTCGTCTGGCACCCTTATACAGCGTATCTAGCAACGATTTTTGCGCAAAAATTGCTCTTCAATACAGAAGTTTTAGAATGTTTGGTGGTTTTTTTTAATATGTGCATTTTGACAAACAGCGAGCGATTAGCAAACGAGTTTTTTGACATAAAGCGTTTGATCCACAGATATAAATCTAACTAGACGACGCCATTGTATGTACTCCGCGATTAAAAAAACGGAGTAAAATTCGATCAATGTGCATTTCATTTAGCATTATCGGCATAGGAAATCCACCGAAATCTAGAAAATGCCTTCAATAACACGGATGACATGCATTCTTTATCAATACAACAATCTGGCTGATATGATAAGCGGTCATTGGGTACGTCTCATTGATAAATGATAAGGTTTCCGACATTGAAAAAAAATATCATCACAATTTTTCTATAGGCTCGCGCTTGACCACTATCTCTCCTAATATAAAAGTTTATTTATAGAAAAGAATTAAAAAAATATACAGGATCATATTTAATTCTGATGAAGTACACGCGCCATCCAGCACAGATCCGGCGAGACCTTTCAACTCGAACTCCAGAATCGTTTCGAGTGCTTAGGGTGCTTCGTGGACGTTTACAACGATTGGTTCGTGGAAACTGTCCATACCGTTGGACTAGGATAGAAACAAAAAGCTCTCTGATCCTACTCTCAAGCTTATGAAGGAGAGGCGTGAGACGATCCTGCAGTCTTCAGGTGAGGCGTGCAAATAACGGCAGCTCAATAGACGGATCTCTAAAGCCTTGAAAAGAGACCTTCGCCGGTTTAATACCGAGCGTATTAAAGATGAGATTGAGCGAAATAAAGGCTCCAAGGATCTGGCTATTGGGCACAGCCAGCTCATGAAACTGAAGACCGACGATGGCAGGATCATATCCGCCAAACATTCTATGGGCAGTTGTACACATCAATCAGCAAGCCCGTTCCGAGTCTAGCAGAGGACTTAAGAGCTAGATTGACCCGACACTATACTGAAGACATCCCGGACGTCAGCCTGTACGAGATTAGGATGTCTCTGAAACAGCTTAAAAACAACAAGGCGCCGGGTGATGACGGAATCACGAACTCCTGAAGGCGGGTGGGAAACTGGTCCCGAATGCCCTTCAGAAGCTGTTTGATTCCGTCATGGTCGAGGGCAAAACGCCACAAGCATGGTGCGGGGTGTGGTGGTACTCTTCTTCAAGAAGGGCGACTATGCCCGGCTGAAGAACTATAGACCCATCTCAGTTCTTATCTATGTGTACAAGTTGTTTTCAAGAGTCATTAGGATTCTACTCGCGCGCAGATTTGATTGACGCCTGATTCCGAAAAGGCTTTAGCACCGTATACCACATAAATATGCTGCGGCAGGTTCTACAGAAGACCGAAGAGTACAACCAGGCTCTCTGAAGAAGATAAAGCCTTTATTTCGATCGAGATTTTGGTTGTACTGCAGTCTGTCCAACGGTGCAAAATCGACTACAGGTTCATCGAAGTGTTGAAGTGTTTGTACAAAAACGCCACCATGTCGGTTCGAATTCAGGATCAGACCTCGGAACCTATCCTATTTCAGCGCGGTGTGAGACAGGGAGACGTCATATCTCCGAAACTGTTCACCGCTGCACTGGAGGATGTCTTTAAGGTTCTGGACTGAAGAGGGCTAGGCATCAACGTCATTGGCGAGTACATCACCCAACTCCGGTTTTCCGACGATATAATGGTCATGGCTGAGACCATGGAGGACCTCAGTACAATGCTCGATGACCTCAGTAGAGCAAACAAAACCAAACCTTGGACAAAACCAAGGTCATGGTGAATGCCCATGTAACTGCCCACTCCTATCAAGATAGGACACTCTTTACCCGAAATTCCCGGATTACCCGGATAAAGAATTCTTCTGGTTTATGGCAATAACCATACCATTGTTAAATTGAAACGAAATATTGGTGTGTTATGTACCTCTACCTACGCCTTCAGAGAATATAGACAAGATCTTAAGTTATGATTAAGGATAATATAATTTTCTTCAAAAGTTTCCAAGTTCTGAGTAGATTGTTTAACCTTATACATGCTAAGTTTGAGGTCACGGTCTACCACATAAGGCCAGACTGCGCTAATACATAACTAGACTATATATATTAGTTACCTATATTATATCGCGAAGTAAATAGAACAATATGGGAATTTTCCGTTGGCTAAAAAGATGTGTGTACCTGACCAAACCTTCCCATACAGTCGTGATGCGATTTTATATTATGCGTATTAAAAACCAAAAAAGGTTCGTATAGTAATTACAGTGGATCTTTGTATCTCTGAAGTTGGCTGCAAGACACACAGATACACGTCACTTTCACGTTATTTTCCGTCGGGGGTTAAAAACCTTCAATTAATGACAATAAATAATAAGCTATACTTAAGTTGCCCCTAGTCGCCACGGTACGAATTATTTTGTGCGCGAGGTTAAAATGCATGGTATCTCATCCGACAACACGTGCGAATGTAGATGTAGATAGATGTAATGAGCAGTAAGAAGCTAGTTCGCGTACGAATTAACACTTGCAAATTTGTGTCAAATGATGATTTAGGACGAAAACGAGCGCGCGAAATATTATAAACGATAGAGATCATAGACTACGCCGATGCCTGCTATCTGGATGCTACTGAGGAGCTCTTAAATAAGCTTGAGCGCTTGCAAAACCTGTGTATTCGTTTTGTTTTTGGTCTTAGGAAATACGATCATGTCTCTCAGTTCCGCAAGGATCTCAAGTGGCTCCCTATCCGTCTTCGCAGGAACACTCGCATATTATGTCTCCTGTTCAACATCCTTTTTAACCCTGCATACCCTGGCTACCTGCGTGACCGTTTTTCGTTTACTCGCCCTCCCGACGTCCTGTGTAGATCCCGCCTTAAACTCCATCTCAATTTCCCATCCCATAAAACTCGTTTCTATTCCCACTCCTTCTCTGTTCATGCAGTACGACTGTGGAACTCACTTCCATCTAAGATCCGTGACGCTAAAAGCATCTTTATTTTCAAAAAGCAAGTCAAAGAACACTATCTTTCTTCTATCCCGTGATCTTATATATTATAGGTATTTATTTATTTTATAGTAGTTATGTATTTTTATTATTTATATATAATAATTTCTAGGCACTCATTGTACTTTTTTTTTATACTGTTTGTATTAGATAAGTTTTTTTTTTCTTTCCTTGTAATTCTACACACTGTGTCTATGTTTCATATCCAACTCTCCTGTCGCAGGTCTGCTGGAAGAAATTTCTCTTGAAATAAGCAGCACCTTTGTGCTCTTCTATCTTTAAATGTATTTTCTCTTTTAAGTGTTTTGTGTGTACATAAATGAATAAATAAATAAACAGACCTTTGGGAACCTAGATATCATGAAATAACGACTAAATGTGTATTTCTAAAATCAAATTATTTGCATTGTTGAACTACTAATCGTATGGTGGCCGTTTTGCAATTTTTCTTCTACTTATTTATTTCCGCTCAAAGATGCGGTAAAATTAGTGTTAACATATGGAACTTTCGACGCTCATAACTTTAATTTTTTTTTTTTACTTTTTTGTTTCCATATAGGGCTCGATAATGATGAGACAAATTTATATATTTTTTATTTAATTTGAACGTACATCGTCAAACAGTGGAGTAATCGCCAGACTACGTTTATATCAAAGAATTATCGACTAGTGTAATCTTAACTACATTTTTTATTTTTTTTATTTAGCACCTTATATTGTTATATCTGCAGCCTTATGACCACGTTTTGTCGTAAAATTTAATATCAGTCGTGAATTTATGTATCAGTTACATTTTCTACCGATTTATTAATTACTAACATAAATATTTAATGCGACTTTTTCAATGTCATATTTATGTCATTTACGATTACGACACTAAAAAATGAAGGAAAATATAATAAAGATATGTATACTACTCACAACGGATCTTTGTGTCTCTGAATTGGCTACAAGACCTTGCGCAATAGCTTTTTGTGTGTTTGCAATGTTAAAGACGAAGATAGCATTGTATAACTGTCTCTTTCACTCGCTTACGTTTGTCGCATCGTCCTATCTTGCTTACTCTATGCAGTATACTCGATGACAAACTGTTTGTTGCGCAATCGTTGGCACCCCAAAATTCAGAGTCACAAGGATCCGTTGTGACTATTATAGAAATTAATTATCTGAAATCGCTTACACGAGTTGAGCAACAGAGTTATTGTAACTTTGTTTAAATATTGAGCAATTAATGTTATCATTTTATATGCCAGATTTTGTTTAGAAGAATCACTAAACAGCTGTCTGACGGTTATTGATGACTTACCCAATGTCTTTCTCTATAGGTAGCTATTGCATCAAAACACTTCAACCTCAGCATAATTTACTAATAATAAAACATGTAGTAGGTAATTAAACAAGCAAAAACAAACAACAAAGTGTAAATAAGTGCTAACCTTGCATAAAAAATACCAAAACTGTACGTATCTAAATGTGAAAAAATTCAAGAATAATCAAGGAAAAACCTTCACCATGTAAACGATATAAGAACCAAACCATGTCAAAGATCTGTGAATAAATGCAAGGGAAAATCAACTTTATTCTCTACACTAAAGCGAAGAACATGTAAAAACAAATGCAAGAGAAAATCACCTCTATTCCCAACCTCATAAGAACTACAACACTACAAAAAATGCAAATACCCACCAACTAAAACCAAACTATGGAAATAGAATCCGACATCATACTAACAGCAAAAATGAAAGATAAAACGGAAAGAAGGAGATCAAGCATATTCTCACTTTTGAGAAAGAAGAAATTGACGAGGCAGTTCTCCGAGCCGGGTATCTTCACTCTGCATCGGAAGAACTCGGGCGATTCCGCCATTCTCTCGGATTTCACGAAGACGGAGGATGGGAGCTACAAGATGTGTTTGGTGCAGCAAGCTGATCGTGATCATAGACACTCAATTGTCTCTAATGGCGATGCGGTTTCAGGTTGGTTTCTAAACACTTAATATTTCAGCCTCCTGCTGGGCAAAGGGATCTTACAAAATCCCGTTTTTTTATATCTGGACAAATAAAATAACCTGGTGGTCTTCAAGTTATTTTAGTCCATCGTCGACCACGACATCATCGATGCAGTAGTTCATGAAACGCCTTTTCAAGCGCTTCTTTGATACATGGCAAACCTTTAATCAATGCTGCCACCCGCTACGAACCCTCCTTAATCTCCTGAATTCGCCGACCAAGTCTCACTCTCACTACTCCCGTTGATGTCACTACCCTGCTCCAAGAGAGGCGTAGGGAGACCAGCACAATCAAAAATTACAAACCGCCTTCGTTCCGACCTCGCCGCCGAGGCACGTCGCGTCATCCCTTTCAAGATATGCTAGCCAGCCCGCGCATTGCTGAGCCGTAGTTAATTTATTGTTTGATAAAAAAAGGAGTTTCTTGTCCGTTCTTCCCCATGTCGGTATTTTCCGAACGGATGGTAGACTCACTTAATCACGATCCAGCCTTTGTTGTCCAGCAACGCCCTGAGCCGAGGTTCGATCCCATACGGGGTACCCTCAGCGTGGTCGCTAAGGTTTAAATTTTGATGCCCTGGCCGGGGCTTAGCTGTAGTCTCCACAGGATAGCAAGCAGTAGCCAATCTCTTTGATTGAACAATCAAAGAGATTGGCTACTGCTTGCTATCCTGTGATCTCTTGTCTCATCGGAAACGTGTATTTTGCTGGGATAAAAAATGTACCTATGAGTCTATGAGTTTTTGAAGTCAGGTGTGGAGTTTCGGATATTTACTCCTACATCCTCCTTAATTTACAAACTTACCTCTATTCATAATTATTTATTGTACACAAAAATACATAAAGTATAAAGTGAAAGTAAATTTGATTTAGGTACAAAGGCGAGCTAAACTCAAAGAAGAGTTTTCTACCAGCAAACTTTTAGGCCCACTTGCACGAAAAATTTAACTCGGTAGTTAGTAGCTAACACGAGGTTAAATTGACAGTTTTATTTACAATATTGTCAACTTAACCTCGTGTTAGCAATTAACTCTGAGTTAAATATTTCGTGCAAGTGGTCCTTATAGAGTGTTAGAGAGAGTTTAAAAATGAAAGAAGGATAAAATGTAAAATACCGCCGACACAAAAACCACTAAAACCACTTTACCTCGTACTCGCGTCGGGGAACCGCCAACGTTTACAGCAGTTTATTTTATCTAGTCGTTCCCCAACGCGAGTAAGCGTCTTATTTTTTGCTTTCTAGTGGTTTTTTATATTTTAGATTTAATTTTTATTTCTTGCTTTTTATACTACATATAATATACCTAGTAGTAGACACGCTTCAATCTACGATCTATCGAAACATGTAATTATGACATCATATCTTGCGAAAAATCTCAGATTCAAAATTAAAATGCGGATAACTTTTGAACGGATCAACCGATTTTAATCAATCATAGCTAAGAACACTCTCGACAATGTCACCTTTCAAACATACAAATAAAATCAAAATCGGTTCATCCGTTCGGGAGCTAAGATGCCACAGACACACAGACACACACATAGAGACGTCAAACTTATAACACCAGTCGTTTTTGCGTCGAGGGCACAGGCAAAAACCTCTTTATAATATTAGTTTAGGTATGAGTACAAGAAATCCTAATACTCATACGTCATTAATATTTGTATGTAGCCATGAAGGTTTACGCGACTGCGATGAAGCCCAACTGGAGGGTAATATTTTCTGCGCGTCGTTCTCTAATTCATAAGTGGCCCGTCTGATCCTGCCATTATCTACGTAAATATATCAATCAATATTTAACCCAGATGGTCTTCGGAGAAATTCCAATTGTATCTCCGGTTATCTCGGTCGATGCACTTGAATAAACTCCCAATACAGTTTATTTTTAAATCCTAAGTACCTAGCATTCAATAAAAATATGCTTAGGAACTGGTATTATAAATAGAGGTCGCTGGAGCATTCGTCTGTGAATGACGTATTCCTACAATACGTTTGGGCTGACTTTGAAATCATGAGGAATTTATTAGTGAAAGTACTTGAAAATGTGAATAACATTACTATGTTGTAGGTTGGAACCAACGTACTTCAGTACCTGTCTGTTTCGGAGGTTCCTGTTCAGAATAAGGCGGCAGAAAACGCCCGTGTGTCACCATTGCGTGGGTCGCCCGGAGGACACGGTAGAGGTGGAGGTCTGCCCCGCTTGTACGGAGCAACGCCGTGTCCTCGTGAATGCGATCGGCGGTGGCGACCTCTCGCGTCCGGCCCTGGTTCAGGCCATAGTACGGGGCGAGAGGGAATGGGAAGCTGTCACCTCCTTCTGCGAAGCAGTAATTCTCGCGAAGGAGAAGGCGGAACGCGTGAGGGAGACGCAACGGAGACGCCTTCACGCCCCAAGCCACCGCAGGAGACGCCCTGGGCGTCGGGAGTCTTGCGGACGGGGCGAGTAATGGCAGACCCGAATCGACGGCGCTTAGAGTTCCACGCGTGCCTCAATGAGATGTCAGCAAAAACTGACGGGGTCGGCTTGAGCCGATGCCAGCCTGGGTCGCGGATAAATTTAAAAGAGGGTTTTCGCTGCCCTGAAGGGCAAGCAACTGAAGGAACACGGGTGGGTTTTAGTCAGTAAAAGTCTGACACGACCTCCCGCTTCACCCAGAGCGGGAGAAGTCATTGGATGATTTCCCACCCAAAAAAAAAGGTTGGGACCAACTTTGAGTTACATAAATCTGATGTATATTTATAAAATAAACCGTAGCAAGAGACAAAGTGACCGTACGGCCAATACCTATTCTCTTTTCACAATTTCTGTATGTACATAACTCATCCGCTACAGAAGCGCCTAAACGTGGTCTGATCAGAGCTCTGGAAAACGAGAACCGGCTGCAGTATTCCTTTATCTCCCTCGTGCTTTTCTGCCCGTAGGTAATCACTGAATAGAGAACGCTCAGTCCATTGTCTGTGGTACTAACTGCTAACGTCTTACCATAAAGACGTCTGCTTGTTAGCAACACAATAACATAAAACCTACCCAACCGAATTGCATGGAACGAGTATTTTTTGGCTATTTCAGAGTTGGTCCGAAGTCTATTTGTCGAGATTTATCGGTGTCCAGTTTCTTGCAGTTGTCCGGTCGTTTCTTAAAGCGATTTCTTACCCGACTGCTGAAGGAGGGTAATGCGTTTATCCAATATATAAAAATAAGTCGGGTTTTCCTCCCTGACGCTATAACTCCAGAACGCACGAACCGATTTCCATGGTTTTGCATTCGTTGGAAAGGTCTCGGGCTCCGTGAGGTTTATAGGTAGGGGGTAGGTATAGGGTAGGGTATGGTAGTGTAGGGTAGGGTAGTGTAGGGTAGGGTAGTGTAGGGTCGGGTAGGTTAGGGTAGTGTAGGGTAAGGTAGTGTAGGGTCGGGTAGGGTAGGGTAGATAAATGTTTGGTCTTTTTATGGCAAAACATAGTTTGCCGGGTCAGCTAGTCAGTTTATGTATGTATGTATGTTTGTTCCTATGTGACGTTCTAGAGACCAAACGCGTTGGCCAATTTTGATGTTTCTTACGTCAATCGATTCGTCTTAACCTTGCGAGTGTCACTGGTTACATTAAAATTGGACAAGTAAAATTTCAATATATAAAAAAACCCCGACATATTTTTATTTCATGCTACATAATTTATCTAGAACATAGTAGATGATACGCTTCGATCGGCAATGTATTGAACACGTAATTATGACACGATATCTTGCGAAAACACCCCGATTCAAACAGTAAAACGCCCATAACTTTTGAACGGCTGAACCGATTTTATTCAAACATAGCCAAGAACACTTTCGACAAAATCACCTTTCAAAAAAAAAAAAACTAAATCAAAATCGGTTCATCCGTTTAGGCGCTATGATGCCACAGACAGACACAGCAACATACGTCAAACTTATAACGCCCCTCTTTTTCCATCGGGGGTTAAAAATAGATAAATGGCGGCTTTTTCTACAAACCCATCGTGTGAGGTATCAATATAAAGGGTTTTAAGAGGTGATTTCAAAAATATATCACTTGTATGTATAAAAATGTAAATAATTCGAAAAAAAAAGTTAACTGAAAAGTTATATTCGCGAGCTGGCTGACCAAAACGAGATGTATCCTCCGACTGCACAGCATGATTTTCTTCTTGTTAACCACTTTTCGCAACTGAAAAAAAGCAGCAGGGTTTTTTAATTTATTGAATTAACTTTTTTTTAATTGTAAAATAAAGTAAAGTCACATTTTGGGGCCGTTCATTAATCACGTGATGTTTTTTTTTATTGTTTTATTAAGGAGGAGGGGGCCCCTTGAGTGATTGGTTAGGTTTAATACTAACCCCCCCCCAAAATCACGTGTATTTTTTAATAGACTTCGTTCGTTGCCTGGCAACGGCGACTCAATTTCACACTATACGCCGCTTTTCGGTTTAGAACTCACGCGTTTGACGAAAAAACAGGCCAAGTGCGAGTCGGACTCGCGCACGAAGGGTTCCGTACCATTATCGCAAAAAACGGCAGGAAAATCACGTTTGTTGTATGGGAGCCCCACTTAATTATTAATTTTATACTGTTTTTAGTATTTGTTGTTATAGGGGCAACAGGAATACATCATCTCTGAAAATTTCAAGTGTCTAGCTATCACGGTTCATGAGATACAGCCTGGTGACAGACAGACAGACAGACAGACGGATCGCGGAGTCTTAGTAATAGGGTCCCGTTTTTACCCTTTGGGTACGGAACCCTAAAAACAAAATACAAGTGATATCTTACTAGAAATTGTGATATTTCGTGATTTTTGCAACAAAATTTTGATCTCTCACCCCTTCACAAGCCTCACGTGATTGAAGGGGCCTTTGGATAAGCAAAATTAAAGGAGCAGAAAACAGAGCAAAAGTGCTTATTTTCAATGATGTCTAAAAGTTTAACCACCGGGCTTTTTGCAAATGTACGGTTTTTGACAGGATCGAAATTACAGTAACGCTTTGTGAGAGTACTATTAAGAGACCTTTACTATAGTAAAAGTTCAAAGCAACAAAATTATTCCCATTCGTGTCTTGAATGACGCTAACGAATTCACAGTCCACTTATAATTCTGTTTCATGCCTTCGTCGGGTAACATGGCATTGTTAGTAAACGTATCACTCCAAAATTAGCCAGATTTGGTGCAAACTGTCGGATAAACAATGAGATTGATTTGTTTGTTTTTAACTGTCGGTCGGTGGTCGGTAAGGATGGAGGGAGCAATGATGATAACATAAGTTGCGTTTGAGAATTAGTTTGTGTATTTGTTTGCGTGTCCTTGGGCCTAGGTCGTAGGTAGATGTATTTTGAACTTAATGACATGTATTAAAATTTACTATCCGTACTTTAGAACTGCTTTAGATGTGACCGTGTCAATAACTGACCATCTTGAGCTTCTTGGCGTTACGTTGACATCGACTCTCAATTTTGGCCCCTACACTGAGGCAAAGGCTCAGCTGGTTGCCAAAAAGCTGGGGATCCTTGCAAAGGTTAGAAGGTACTTCACGCCAGAACAGCTGCTCAGCTTGTATCAAGCGCAAGTTCGATCATGCATGGAGTACTGTTCTCATCTCTGGGACGGATCCGCCAAATACCAGCTTGATGCACTAGAGTCGATCGAAAAGCGGGCTAAAAGGCTCATCGGCGATGAGGCACTGGTTAAGACAAAGCTCCAGAGCCTTGAATATCGTCGCCGAGTTGCCAGCCTGTCGGTTGTTTATCGGTTGCATTTCGGGGAGTGTGCGATGGAATTGCATGATCTAATTCCACCTAGCCCGTTTCATCATCGGACAACAAGACGTACGGCGATGCGCCATCGCTACATGGTAGACATCATACCCATACGTACTAAACGTTTTGGAAATACTTTCATTATGCGTACAGCTAAGGAGTGGAATTCCCTGCCGGAGTCTGTGTTTCCCGATAGCTACAATCTAGGGGTCTTTAAGTCAAGAGTGAATAGGTTACTTCTAGGCAAGCGTGCTTCACCGTCGACCACATCATCGCTTACCATCAGATGAGATAGTGATCAAGCGCAAGCCTATAATGTATAAAAAAAAGAAAACTGCTGAACCGATTTGCATTGTAGCGGCACCAGCGCCGCCACTTAGGAACTAATGACATGACGTCACACAAATCCTGCATCGCGCAAGCAAAGTTTTCGGCGCGATTTGAACACATACAACAGTCCGACAATAACCGTTGGGCAGTTGCCCGGACCAGACACAACACCCTTCTGGTCGGAGGATCCTCCCTTTTCTATGGAGGTTTGTGGAACTGTAAATCCTGTTCCACCTATCCCCAAAGCATCCAACATAGCTAAGAACACTCTCGACAAAGTCACCTTTTAAACAAAAAAAAGGAAATCAAAATCGGTTTATCCGTTTAGTAGCTATCATGCCACAGGCCATAGACAGATACACAAATACACAGATACACACGTCAAATATGTAACACCCTTCTTTTTCCGTCTGGAGTTAAAAAGTTGATCGTTTAATATAATCATGAATATCCATACAAGAGTCAAAATGTGAGTAGGTATCTGTCTCAATCAAATATTTAACAAAAGAAAAACTCAATAACCTACTTTTTTTATCAATTATTTGTCATTTTCTGTCGGAGATTGCGACTTGAATTTAAACATTTTTAACCCCCGACGGAAAAAGAGGGGTGTACCTCTGTGTTTTGTGTATATGTCCGTGTCATCATAGCTCCTAAACGGATGAACCAATTTTGATTAAGTTTTTGTTTGAAAAGTGACTTTGTCGAGAGTGTTCTTAGCTATGTGTGCTGAAAATCGGTTCAGCCGTTCTAAAGTTATGGGTGTTTTACTGTTTGAATCGGGGTGTTTTCTCAAGACATCGTGTCATAATTACGTGTTCAATAGATTGTCGATCGAAGAGTGTCTACTATTTAATAAATTATGTAGCATGAAATAAAAATGTTTCAGGGGTTTTTAATTTTTAGGTTTCCGTACTTCTAAAGGAAAAAACGGAACCCTTACAGGATCACTTTGTTGTCCGTCCGTCTGTCTGTCAAGACCCTTTTTCTCAAGAATGCGTGGAGGTATCAAGCTGAAATTTATATGAAATATTCAGGTCTATAATACCTTTAAGCTGAAGTTTGTACGGAACCCTCGGTGCGCGAGTCCGACTCGCACTTGGCCGTTTTTATTTAAAATTATTCTTATTCCCTAAAACGTAAATTGGCCTTCCGATAACGAGAATAACTATTTCCAATTTAAGCTTTATTTTATAGTAACATATATCTGTCTCAATAAATCTCCTGAAACGACTTATATTTGTTATAACAAGAAAAAATTAAAAGTAACGAGTATACATTAGAAAAATAACATAGTCTTTTAACTGACTTCAAAGAAAGGTGTGAGATTGAGTGCTGCTACCACCTGTTATAATAATGGCAGCTGCTGTATTTGGTTTTGAATAGAAAGAAATGTTTTGTTTTAAACAAAGAAAATACCATTTGATGACTAATATTTTATAGATCAGGGTGCGTAGTATGACTGTTAATGTCATTATGTTTCCGTTGTAAAACAGGGACAGTGCTATTCATTCTGTATAGTTCCGTGTCTCTCTCGCACTGGAATAAGTATGGTTTTATCATGTCTTACCGCGGTCCTTAAGAATTGCCCAGATACCCCTCAGTAGTTTATTTTACAAGTAAAATTTCACAATTTAAAAAACCCCCGACGCATTTATCTTGCGAAAACACCCCGATTCAAACAGTAAAATGCCCATAACTTTTGAACGGCTGAACCGATTTTATTCAAACATAGCTAAGAACACTCTCGACAAAATTACCTTTCAAACAAAAAAAAAAACTAAATCGAAATCGGTTCATCCGTTTAGGCGCTATGATGCCACAGACAGACACACAGATACACAGCAACACACGTGAAACTTATAACACCCCTTCTTTTTCCGGCGGGGGTTAAAAATGAAAATCACGTCTAAACGGCTTGTCGTAATTTTTTGGAAAAAATATATGTTATATTATACCATTTTATTAATAATTTGATCTAAGAAAATGTTGAGTTTTATTCGTATAACATAGTTTAATTAATTTGTATAGTTATGTCTAACACGGTCAAAAAAAACGTCAATTGCACCAAAACCGCTGGGCGTATTTTAATGAAATTGTCACCATCTCAAAGACAATTTAACTATCTACGTAGTCGGGCCATAGTTCTGTCACATAGGTAAAATTTCGAATTTAGAATGCAAGCCGAGGAAAATATTATGGGCATTCGAAATTTGAATATTTAAAGAAAATAAAAACAAAGGGTTTCTGGAATTTTGTTAATTTTCTAAAATGGAGTGGACGCGCAAAGAAGACAGAGTCGCAGTAATTGCGGTCACTCGCCGACTGAGATTTTCAAACTACTGAAATAATTGAAAATTTCACTGAGGTTTATTTATCGTACTATCAAACGATTCAGGGAAGATTCAAGATTAGAAGATAAACAAAGGAGCGGTCGACCTCGTACTGTTCGGACTCCAGCGGTCATCAAAGCAGTGAAGGCGCGAATCCAACGAAATCCTGTCTGCAAGCAAAAAATGTTGGCTCTGCAGATGGGACTAAGCAGAACTACTGTTAAAAGGGTGTTAAATGAAGACCTAAGAAAAAAAAACAGCACATCTTCTTAACGCACGGCTAAAGAAAATTACACTCGAAAGAAGCCGGGTTTTGTTAAGGCGGTACGCGGGGAAAAATACCGCGAAATACTTTTACAATGCATGTCCTCGAAAAGAGCGGTTTTCCAGGCAGCCAAACTGTGCGGAAAGTGTCACTTTTTTTCACTAGTGCTTTTTACTTTCCTGTACTTTTTTAATTTTTAACTCCAACGTCAGCCCGACGCATAGAGTTTTTATTATTTGAGAAAAGTTTTAAAAATTAGTTATGTACAGATTATCATTCATATAAAAGGTAAAATAAAACTAATACTTTATTTTAGGCGTTTTTAATTACTCTAGATTTAGATTTTGATCAATAAATTAATTTTAAATATTCATTAAATATGTTTGGCAGAACGTATATTTTGCTCGTGCCTTATTGCGTTACGATTTGACAGCTATTCGCACATGCGCAGTAGATATGCCCGAGGTACTATTAGTTAATCTGTGGATATGCTGAACGCGCTTGAATAAGCCCGCCATTTTATTAATTTATTTATTTCCTCGCACAATGCATAGTAAAATTTTGTATGATACACGTACGTAAGATGATTTCCGACTTGTGTCGATTTATCCACTCACTCGCTTCGCTCGCTCGTGAATAAAAATGCCACTCATCGGAAATCACCTACCTTCCGCACTTGTAGCATAAATAACTATTTTCGGACGAATTTTTTTTTAATGTTGAGGAGAGTTTCAACAAACAAAATGATAAAGTGTATGCACACTCTAGTGAAAAAGCGAACAGACGTGTGCTACGTGTTCAGCGTGGTCATCATCCTTCGGCATTCATGGTTTGGCTTGGGGTGGCCTATTTGGGTCCTACGGAGGTGTTTTTTTTGTGAAAAAGGAGTGAAAACCAGTGCCCTCATGTATCAAAACACAGTCCTACCAATCATTGTGGAACCTCTTTCACAAAAAATGTTCGAAAACAGGCACTGGGTATTCCAGCAGGATTCTGCGCCGGCTCATAAGGCGAAAAGTACCCAAAACTGGCTCACAACCCGTGGAATCGACTTTATCAGGCATGAGGATTGGCCCTCATCCAGTCCAGACTTGAATCCCTTGGATTACAAAATATGGCAGCACTTAGAAGAGAAGGTCTGCGCTAAATACCATCGCAACTTGGAGTCACTTAAAGCATCCCTGATTAAAGCAGTCGCCGATATTGACATGACAGTCGTGCGTGCTTCGATTGATGACTGGCCTTGCAGATTGAAGGCTTGTATCGAAGCAAGAGGAGGACATTTCGAATAATTTTAATGTGGTTTAAATCTGTATTTTATACCCTTTTATTACCCGACTGCCGAAGGAGGGTAATGTGTTTATCAGTTTATGTATGTATGTATGTATGTATATATGTATGTTTGTTCCTATGTGGCGTTCCAGAGACCAAACGCGTTGGCCGATTTTGATGATTTATACGTTAATCGATTCGTCTTAATCCTGCGAGTGTCAAATAGGTTAATAGAAAAATGGCGGATTTTGGGCGCCATATTGTAGGGGCCCAAATTTTTTTTTCTTCCATACCCATCGTGTGGGGTATCAAAATAAAGGGTTTTAAGAGGTGATTTCAAAAATATATAACACTTATATGTTTAAATGTATCTAATTCGAAAAAAACTTAACTAATAGTTGTAAATAAAAAAAGTTAAATCAAAAAATCAAAAAACCCGACTGCTTCAAAAGCGAACTAAAAAGTCGTAAACAAGGAAAAAATCATGCTGTGCAGGAGGAGGATACATCTGGTTTTGGTCAGCCAGCTCGCGCGTATGTATCCTCCGACTGAATAAATATAAAAAAAAAACACCATGTATATGTACAAATCGCGCATAGAACTTTTATGGCGCGAACTCTAGGAATTTTTGTATTATTTTTACTTATAGAATATATCACTAGAGTTATGAGATATAAAAAAAAACACCATTTATATGTACAAATCGCGCAGAGAACTTTTATGGCGCGATGTAGGTATTGTGTGACGTCAGATCTTTTTTTTTTGTAGTTAATATTTAAATCGTATATCAAGCTAAACAATTTCCGAATACCTTGCTAATATTCTGTAGTTTCTTCTTCCGTTTTGCAATTATGTATGTAATCTTGCTAAGTACGCAGTAGCAACGCTAACTCACACACTCCTCCCTCTCTGCCTACCCACAGAGCTAGCTGGCGCCGCATCCGATTCGGATAGCGAAGGTTCCCGAAACGGCATGCCGAACGCGCGGCCTTCGGAAATCAAGAAGAAGGAGATTTTAGCTGATATCGAGGCTAATTATGTACCTGATACTAATTTGGATATTGGTGTGGTGAGTAGTAGCGTTTTATTTTGCACTAGCGGACGCCTCGCGGTTTCACCCGCGAAAGATTGAACGTGTGCGGGCATAAATAAGTCGATGCTGGATTAGAAAAGCCGATGATAGATTTAAATTAGAAGAAGTTGTTTAAACTAATAATGATAATGATGAAGATTCGACTTTAACACACTAAGCATTCAATCTATCCATACTAATATTATAAATGTGAAAGTAACTCTGTCTGTCTGTCTGTCTGTTACCTTTTCACGCTTAAACCGCTGCACCGATTTAGATGAAAGTTGGTATGAAGATAGTTTGAGACCTGGGAAAGGACATAGGCTATATAGGTAGGGTAGGTTAGGGTATGGTAGTGTAGGGTAGAGTATTGTAGGGTAGTGTAGGGTAGAGTATTGTAGGGTAGTGTAGGGTCGGGTAGGTTTGGGTAGGGTAGGGTAGGGTAGGGTAGATAAATGTTAGGTCTTTTTATGGCAAAACAAAGTTTGCCGGGTCAGCTAGTACTAATATAAAGAGGAAAGATTTGTATGTGTGTATTTTTGTATGTAACAAATAAACTTGAAAACTCCGGGACCGATTTCAAATATTATTTCACCGTTGGGAAGCTACACTATCCCCGGGTGACCTCCGAGAGGAGAGGAGGCCTCCGCTAGTTTATAATAAACAACAAAATTAACAGCAAACGAAAAACGCTTTCTATGAGGTCGTTCATTGCTGCGATCAGCTCTGTATTAGGGAACCCAAGCTTTCGCTGCAGTGCACACAGGGACGTAAAACCAGCTATTTTACTACCACCTAACCTAAACTTCTTCTCCTTTCCAGGCAGGAGAACTCGTAGAAGAGGTCGCAGAAGAGAACAAGTCCCTTCTGTGGTTCCTCGTGAAGCAGGTCCGACCTGGTATGGACCTGAGCAAGGTGGTGCTGCCCACCTTTATTCTGGAGCCCCGTTCCTTCCTCGACAAGCTGTCAGACAACTATTATCACGCCGATATACTGGGCCAGTGAGTACCATGATGCTGATCTTTGAGGCAATGTTCGGAGACCCTGAGCTGTGAGGCTGACTGTGAGGGGCAATAACATAGGAAAGACGAAGTCAAAAATCTTTATTTCAACTAGGCTATTATGGCGGCACTTTTGATCGTCAAAAATTTAAATTTAAATGTATTAATAATTGATTCTACCGTCCATTCGGAAAAGTAGCTTGTTATGGAGAATAACGGACAAGAAACTCCACTCTTAATCTTAAAAAAAAATGTTTTACAACATTTACATACAAAAATTAGTTCATATACGTGAGGACGATGCACCCAGACTAGCACTGCTATACTACGTATAGGTATAAAGTATTACAAGCACTAACAGGTAAATTCTTTCATTTGATAAATAGGAACATGGTTCTCACATACTTACAAATATTGCTATCATAGGTAAATTACCTAATTCGACAACAACGGAACAGTGTGCGAGTCAATTTCTTAAACAAAAAGAGAAGAAAAAAAAGCATTACGATAGTTATGAATATATTACAAATTAACCAGTTTGATTTTGTCTACACTTAAGATTGCCCGATGGAGCAGGAATAGCATGTTTCCAAGCATTCTTATCTTGAATATAATCATCTAATTTGTAATTACGATATTATCATATTCACTAAAATATAGCAGTTCTATATTATTCTACGCTTAGAACGTATTCTCTGGATACGAAAATATTTTGGCTCTCATCGTTTGCTTTTGCATACATACTAGATATTTTTGAGACTTCTAGCAGCAACCACAATTAAATTTTAAACATACCTTCACTCTGATAATACATTCTTTGTTCAAAATTTCAAATTCTCTATTAAATATTTAGTATAGAAAGTTCCAAGCAATCGTTAAACAGTGTCGAGATTTTACAAAGAATCGTTTGTACCCATATTTATACTTCCTAAAAGATAGCTTGATCTCTGTGACATATGTCAAACTGACGTATACGTTATTGTCAGCCTGTCAAGCGCTATTGTTACTGTGTTGACACTGACAGCTGTCGCAGAGATCAAACTAATTATTATGAAGTATAATTACTATACAAACATTTTTGATATTCAAAAGTCCCGTAGGCTAGGGTAGGATATGATAGATGGACCCCCTTTTCCGAACTTTGACTCCCATTTGGTCCGTTGTGCGTGCAGGCCTCCTCTCTGTGAGAGGGCATGGGCCGTTATCCACCACGCGGGCCCAGCAGTGCGGTTTGGTGAACGTCACATGTCTAATTTTTGGTTCTAAGACATGCCGGTTTCTTCATGATGTTTTCATTCACCGTTTTTGAGAGCAGTGATGGTGAATGAAGGTGATGAAAATAATTATCACAAAGTGAAACACCTGCCTGGGTTCTGAGTTTCATTGTCTGTAAAAAAAAACACTTTCTCTTTCCAGAGCCCAACTCATAGAAGACCCATACCAAAGATTCGTGGCCGTCGTTCGCTGGTACCTCTCTGGCCTGTACCGGAAGCCCAAGGGTCTGAAGAAGCCATACAACCCGGTGCTGGGGGAAACGTTCAGATGCTGTTGGAAACATGGAGACACTGACTCTTATACTTACTATTTGGCTGAGCAGGTGAGATATCATTACGTATAGTATGCGGAACAGGGTGTAAAGCCCAAGGGTATCAAGAAGCCATACAACCCGGTTCTGGGGGAAACCTTCAGATGCTGTTGGAGACACGGGGACACTGTCTCTTATACTTACTATTTGGCTGAGCAGGCGAGATGTCATTCAAAATCAAAATCTATTTTTTTATTTCATATAGGCCTACATGGGCACTTATAAAACGTCGACAAAAGGTGCACGGTTCGGGTTGGTCGTTTCCTATGGAGAAGAACCGGCAAGAAACTCCATGGTTACTCTTGTAAAAAAATGGTTTGGTTTTACAATATTTCCTTGTTACAGCATTAGTACTTAGATATGTGGGGACAACGCAGGCCCGACAATAAGTCATAACGAAAAACAAAAAAAAAAGATTACATATTATTTAAACAAAAGAAAATAAAACGAGTTAAAAAGTTAACAAATGTTAACAAGCATCTAGAAGGCCTACAATGTTCACACATTTACAAAACAATCGGTAAAGGAATCTATACAAAAGTAAAATAAAAAAAAGACTAAATCTAACATGTGGCACAAATATTGTTATCAGTGCTGTAACTATTCTTAGCCCTTTGGCTATGAAGATGATTGAAAACCATTGTAAAAAGAATAACCAAAATAAGGAAAAAAAAAACAAAGAATTAATGAGATTGAGAATAGTTAGAGACAACCACCACCATTACATAGAAGTATGCGGAACTGGGTGTAAAATCACGCAAGCTCCATTAAATAGGGAGGATCCTATGACCAGACGGGTATTGCTGATATGTACACCAACTCTTTAGGTCTTAGTAGTTTGATTCAATGATGGTAGGTAGATCAGGATGGCCAGTTACTAAGAAAGAGATGATAGACCATTAAGTGGAGTCCCTGTTATTTAAAGGTATTCTCAGGATTTTGAAGATAATTCAGTAACTGTTGTTTCACCGTCGACCACATCATCGCTTACCATCAGGTGAGATTGTGGTCAAGCGCGAGCCTATAGGTTATAAAAAAAAAAAAGAAGGTGTTTTACAACATTTTTTGTGAAGGATCTCGTACGGGGCAGTACTACCACCGTCTACTACATCTGCCGCCATGCTTGTGGAGGTATGCGGCACAGTGTGTAAAATTCTGCAACCTCTATTGAAACGGAGGATCCGCCGACCAGACGAATTTTATGTTTGGTGGGCAGCCCGATGGCTGTTGTATACGTTCAATTTAGCGTCAAACTCTGATTGCGCGATATGGGGTTTCTGTGACGACATTCATAATTCGAAATCCAAAAAGAGACCATCACTTTCTCATTACCTCCTTCGGAGCTCCAATGTAGGGTTACATTGGAGCTCCAAAGGAGGTAATGTTTTCCATGACAAAACTTGTATAAGCCATCGTTAGGCTTCAGTGTGAGGTCAGTATATTGTGTAGAAAGCCCAAGGCCCAAGGATCTGAAGAAGCCATACAACTTGGTGCTGGGGACGACCTTCACATGCTGTTGGAGTCACAGAGATACTGACATAATATAATAATTATTCAAAAATAAATTAATAAAAAAAAGACTATATAAGATAATTTTATAACAAAAAATGTACGATAAGATAATCAAATAATTTAATAATAAAAAAGCAGCCAAAAGTGAGTCGACCTCCCGCACGAAGGGTTCCATACCATTGTCGCAATAAACGGCAAAAAATATGACGTTTGTTGTATGGGAGCCCCACTTAAACTTTTATTGTGTTCTGTTTTTAGTATTTGTTGTTACAGCGGCAACAGAAATACATCATCTGTGAAATTTTGAACTGTCTAGCTATCACGGTTCATGAGATACAGTCTGGTGACAGACAGACGGACAGTGGAGTCTTAGTAATAGGGTGGCGTTTTTACTCTTTGGGCACGGAACCCTAAAAACAAACAGCAGGTCTAGGCACTCATTACATACATTACATTCGCACATAAGATGGACTCAATATCGTAACTGGCGTTTGGTTGTACTAAACTCCTCTGCCACACTCATGTGGAAAAATGGCGTGATGTTGTACGACGTTATGTTCTCATATAATAATAATGTGTTTATTTTATTTACAGGTTTCTCACCACCCTCCCGTTTCCGCCTTCTATGTGACGAACAGAAAGGAGGGGTTCGTCATAGAAGGCAGTCTGCTAGCTAGGTCCAAATTCTATGGTGAGTACCCCCGTTTCTTAACCGACTTTCCAAATAGGAGGAGGTTCTATGTTCGACATCATGTTTGTTTTTTTATTTTTGTTTATGTTCACTGTTATCACTGGGCCTCCACTGCTTTCCTACCTTATATAATAATATCTTTAATTTTTATTTCACATTTCATCCTACATGTCTAACAAGGCCTCTGCGAGTCGGTTTCAGCCGCAGGTCCGGGACCCTAGTGCCCTGAGCATCTCAAAGAAACAAAATAATAATATAATAATAAATTCTTTATATCATTCCCCCTCTAAAAAGCTTATTTTATTCACTGAAAACAGTGAATAAAAAGCACTTTTAATCACTGTTTTGGTGTTTGAATTTGGAACACACCAATGTATTAGACGTCCATCTCAATGCTATCTATCCTCCTTGCGCCTCCTTGCGCAAAAAAAACTCGATACAAACTTCTTGTGCAGAGAATACTCGACTTTCAAACTCCTTCTTCGATTTTAATTTTGAGTTTGTTTATATTTAGGATTTAACTAATGATTTTGATTTTAGTCTAGGATATTTATTGAATACGTATTTGGATTGTAATTCTAATATTAATTACAATGGTGTTTAATTAATTATAATTATGTAACGTAACGGAGGTGGTCACCGGCCCCTGAAACAGGTGCTGTTACATAGCTCAAGGGTCAGGGTTTCACATTTTTTTGTAAATTTTGAAGTAATAAACCATTTATTTTGTATTTATTAATATTCCTTGTGCTTAAATCTTTCTTTTTCTCGTAGTCATGGTATAAAATATAGTATGCAACTCTTGAATAAAACGGATTTATACCGAGGGCCATGAATCACTCGCATCGCTCATGATTCTAACACTTGAATCACTCGCTATGCTCGTGATTCAATCATCATGAATCACTCCCTACGGTCGTGATTCAGTCGTTAGAATCCTTCACTTGCTCGGGATTCATCTATGGCCCTCGCTTTAAATCCGTCCTTTATTCACTAGTTGCATAATATACTATTATTTCTTTAATATATTCTTATATATTTCTTTTATATATCTTATCTTTATTCTTATGTTCCCCGTAATTCTTTCAGGTAATTCAACATCAGCAATTCTTGAAGGCATCGCGCGAATTCACCTCCTAAACTGGGGCGAGACGTACATCACAACTGCGCCGTACGCACATTGTAAGGGCATCGTGATTGGTACTCTCAGCATGGAGCTCGGAGGAAAGGTACTAGTTGATTAGTAGCTATTGTATTTGCTGTTAGCTAGTACGAGTTTATTTTTTTGTTATTGGTCGGTACGAGATTAATAATCTCTTTTCGCCGTTTATACTTCAGCCGTTTTTAAGATACAATGTTTACTAATAAATAAAAACAGATAAAAAGTATATACAGACACGGAGTCTCAGCGCTAAGAAAGAAAATTTGGTTCAAATAAATCTCACCAGATGGCGCGACATGCACCGAGTTGTTATTGCATTGTGTGTAAAATTATCATTTTCTAGAATTGAACATTATAATTGTATGTTTATGTTTAATCAACTCTCCTGAGCACAAAATTATGGAATAATGGTATATTAATTCAAATTTCAAAGATTATTTGAACGGATCATTTAAAATTGATGATGGCGCGGTTTTAAATGTCTGAAGCATTCCACTCGATTGTTTAAATTTGTATTGTAACACATTTTGGTGCAATGAAACTGTAAAAAAACCGGCCAAGTGCGAGTCGGACTCGCGCACGAAGGGTTCCATACCATTATCGCAAAAAAACGGCACAAAAATCACGTTTGTTGTATGGAAGCCCCACTTAAATATTTATTTTATTTTGTTTTTAGTATTTGTTGTTATAGCGGCAACAGAAATACATTATCTGTGAAAATTTCAACTGTATAGCTATCACGGTTCATGAGATACAGCTTGGTGACAGACAGACAGACAGACAGACAGACAGACGGACCGCGGAGTCTCAGTAATAGGGTCCCGTTTTTACCCTTTGGGTACGGAACCCTAAAAACGTGCAAAAAAATACTATAAAACAAATCTTCACTGTATTTAAAGAAGAAAATACACATGCATCGAGTTAATCCTTTTACTTGCAAGTCGCTGCTAACTCCATCTATCTATCGCTGTGGAACGGAACCGAACGCGAACGATGTGCGAAAAATAATCGGTTTAATCAGACGAAAAACGCTAGTTGTATGGGCATCTGTATGCTAGTATTATATTATCTGTGATACAGTACTACTATTTTCTTAATGTTCCTCTGCAACTGTTTCGTCAGTCGTCGGCTTTCTATCAGTTGCTCTTTGCACTTTGTACAGACCGGACGCTCTCAATCTACTTGCAAGTATATAGAGTTGTTAATACTCGTTTAAAATAATGTAATTTCTTTTTAAAATGGGAGGAATGCTGCTATGTTACAGCTCTATATATTTCACACGGTAATCAAAACAAAACAACAGTAAATTACTTAGTTCTGAATTCAAATTATAATCTTCTATAATAAAAAAATAATCGCAAAATGTGTTGGTAAGCGCATAACTCAACAATGCCTGGACCAATTTGGGCAATTTTTTTTTTTTAATGTTCGTTAAAGTTCAAAATGGTTTTTTTTTTTGTAATTTAAGGTAGTGTAGGGTAGGGTAGTGTAGCGTAGGGTAGGGAAGATAGGGTAGGGTAGTGTAAGATAGGGTAGTGTGGGGTAGGGTAGTGTAGTGTAGGGTAGGGTAGATAAATGTTTGGTGTTTTTATGGCAAAACAAAGTTTGCCAGGTCAGCTAGTACATGATAAATCTAATCTTCCTGATGATAATGGACGCTACGACGTCGGAAATATAGGAAGAGGCACCCTGGTGTATACTGTTTGCCGATGACATTGTGTTGGTTGCCGAGAGTGGCCTAGAGGTTCAGATCAGATTGGAGGTGTGGTGGCACAGACTGGAGAGTGTTGGCTTGAAATTGAGCAGAACTAAAACCGAATACTCGTTCTGCGATTTCGGCGGTCTCTCCAGTTCCGTGCGTATAGCTCTAGCTGAAACACCCATACCGATGTGCTCCGACTGCCGATACCTAGGATCGCATGTCGAAGAGGATGGCGAGGTAGACCGAGACGTAACGCACCGGATCAACTCGGGATGGATGAAATGGCGACAGGTCACTGGAATAACTTGCGACCCACGGATGCCCCTCAAGTTAAAGCGTTTGTCCTGGTATTGTCATGTGATAAGGAGGGATGAAACGCATGTTACTAAAAGAGTTATGAATAAAAATGTAGATGGATAGAGAGGGAGGGGACGGCCAAAGAAAAGATGGATGGACTGTGTTAGGAGTGATATGATAGAAAAGGGAGTCAGTGATAGCGTGACGGGGGACAGGACGGTGTGGAAGAAGAAAACGTGTTGCGCCGACCCCAAGTAACATGGAACAAGGGCAGGAAGATGATGATACACGATAAATCTAATAATTGATAGACATTGAAATAAGCATTTATTTGTATTCGGAAATGCGATGATTGCCGAGAGACGTTAAGAATATAGTTGTACTGTATATCGATTTAACTGAGTTAGTACATATGAAAGATAGTTTGAGAGCATAAAATATCCAAGGTCAGTGCTTTATTAGTAAATATTGTACCTTCATCTTGGTCAGAGTATAGGTACTACCACAGAAAAAAATCTAACTAGATAGCGCAAGTCCCTCCATCTGTATGAAAACCAAGCGTGCCAATTTTTCACAAACAATTTAAAAACAAATTTACTTACCAATGAAAGAAAACATTTCCAATGCCTCGGCCAACTTTTTCCATACAGCTCAATATTATACATGCTTGGATGGATTTCTGGTGCCGATAATGCCAAATGAAAAGCTCAAACAACGATCTTTGATCGTAATCCTACTGCGTTTTTTGACACGCGAAGTACATACAATCGCGTCATCTGATTAGATTTATATCTGTGGTTACTAACATCTCATATCGTCACTAGTTATCGCGAACTCGTGTCGTCACGACTTTTTGTCATCCCTTAATAACATTCTAGTTCGTGTCGGCTCGAGATAACACCTCGTAAAGGCACTTCGAGTGCTTTTAAAAATATATAGTTATACAAAATAGCACATTTTTAAACAATATCTTATTATTTACAGGTGCATATAATGTGCCCAGACTCCGGCTACCATGCGGACGTTGAATTCAAACTAAGAGTAAGTATAACAATTATTATTATTCTAGCCGTCCGCCAAGGCTTCGCCCCCGTCAACTGGCTACCTACCTACACACCGACCCTACCTACCCTACCCTATCTACTCTACCCTATCTTTCCTACCCTAGCTACCTACCCTATACTACACACCTACCCTACACTACCAACCTACCCTACCTTACACTACCATTCTACCCTACCCTAACGATCTACCCTAGCTAACTACCCACCTACCCTACACTACACTACCAACCTACCCTACCCACCTACCCTAGCCTACACTACCAACCTACCCTACCCTACCCTAACGATCTACCCTAGCTAACTACCTACCTACCCACCTACCCTACACTACACTAATAACCAACCCTACCCACCTACCCTAGCCTACACTACCAACCTACCCTACCCTACCCTACCTACCCTACCTTACATGATTGTTGCTTACTTTAACCATTTACGCAGCGAACGCAACGGAAGCTCTCAAAAGGAATATATTTGCCTCGTTTACACAACATTTTTCATTGATGCTCCGCTCCTATTGGTCGTAGCGTGATGTTATTTAGCCTATATCCTTGCCCGATAAATGAGCTAACAAACACAAAAAGAATTTATCAAATCCGACTGGTAGTTCTAGAGATTAGCGCGTTCAAACAAACAAAGAAACAGCACACAATGCTAGGACCCATTAATATTAATGATATTTTTATCCGTGGTGCTAGGCAACTGGGCTTATCCCAGTTGTAAACGACCCTTTGTGCCTATTGACCTTGTTTGTTCTGTCTCCTGCTTGGTATGGAGGTTGTCGAAGTGCAGTTGGAGGATCAAGTGGTCAGCCAGCTCGCGAATATGTACCCTCCGACTGCACAGCATGATTTTCTTATTGTTTACCTCTTTTTAGTTTGCTAAGCAGGCGGGCTTTCTGATTTTAAAATTAACTTTTATATATACTTAAAAGTTTCTCTGTAATCTGTATAAATAATAGGAATGTTTCCTGGGTAGAAAAATGATAATTCTATTTAGTCCGTCAGTGAGATTATCAAATAATATTGAATCTGTAGGCTTATGACGTATGAAACAGCAATTAACAATATTTACGCTGAGATTGTACAATCATCGCGCGAATATCGCTTTACGTCAAAAAATTGGAAGGCTTATTTTTGCGAAATAATTGCTCTTCAATCGCGAATCCGCGTTATATATGAGCTATAGCCACACCATAATAATTTTACGACAGCACTGCTAACAATAAAAATCTGTTAACTGAAATGTGCATTTATCGCAAGGTGATCGCGATAATTTCGTATTACGTATGGTTTTTGACAGCAGAGCGACAGCGATCGGCGAGCAAATGAGGCTGTCAAATTGCGATTACTTTTTCCTTGTTGTTGGTCGATTGCCAATCGCTCGCTGATGGTTGAGTAGGTACAGAAGATTTTGAGTTTTTGGCGGCTTTTTTCGTATGTTATTTTGTGGCTATTTTAAGTATCCGCAAATTAGAATAATAATAAATATTGAAATAACAAATTCCTAGTGAATATTGTAAATGTAAATGACAAATTGGTGTTGTTTTGAGTCTCTAATGTCTACGCAACTGGACTATTTGTTGAATCATTGAAACAGAAGTGATCACGGTAAAGTGGAGGATTTTTTTATATACAGTATAAAAAAATCCTGTGGTGGCTACCTCAGCGAAGCTTATATGTTTACTACTAAATACTTACAAACACATGAGAATGTGATAAGTCCGCAATAAGTATCTTCTACTATATTTTTTTTTATATGGCAAACACCGATGTCGACTAGTCTGCCAATGTCTAAATTAAATTTTAAAATCTTTTTTACGTGTCATAGCTCAAATACGAGATAATGTAGTCTACTAAGTGATGTTCTAATGCGTTATCGATTCAATTTTTAAAACAAACGACAATTCGAAGAAATTTTAATTGATTTTACACATTGACATACATGTAAATAAAATGCAAATATCAAATTTTCACTGCCATATTTACTTTACACAAATATTTTACATCTGCGACTATTAGTTTATCGGAATATTGGAGCAATATAAAATAGAATATTGGATAAATAGTAATCAAATTGACTATTGTAAAAAAAGCCTCCACGAAGTGTTGCTCTTTCATAAGCTGGTTAATTCATCAAACGATACATTTTATAAATCATCGGACAGATAAAATAGCTTCTGTTAAAAGTGACTGTCATAAAAAAAGACTTGACTTAAAGGCCTCAGTAGCCAGGTCACTAAATTGATCGCGCAATAATTGTACAATTATTGCTTCTTGCTGTTCCTTACGTAATAAGCCCGCCGTATTTTTTGTTTCATCAAATAAATAAAAATTCACAAAGAGAAAGTGCATCAAAGTTCCGGAGTGGGGTCTTGTGACGTCACTTTGTCAGTATAAAGAGTAGCTCACCGTGACGTCACAAGATATGTCAACGCACTATATCGTGTTTTTTTTTTACGTGGCAAAAGAATACGGGCCAATATTTTTGGGTTATATATCGATGGACTAAATAGATATGTTTTTGTCAACTACCCTATTTCCGCAGAAAAGGCCGCTGGCAGACGTTAGTCTTCTTGTAACACACATTATTTTTGATTCCACAGTCGTTCCTGGGTGGATCAGACCAAACGAACTCCGTCTCAGGAAGGATTAAGCGCGGCAAGGAAACTGTGGCCGTCCTCGAGGGCTACTGGGACGGCAAGATTGATATTAAGGACAAGAAGTCTGGGGTAAGTGTGTTTTGTAGTTTATTTTTAGGGTTCCGTACCCAAAGGGTAAACACGGGACCCTATTACTAAGACTCCGCGGTCTGTCTGTCTATCTGTCTGTCACAGGGCTGTATCTTTTAAACCGTAATAGCTCGACAGTTGAAATTTTTATACATGGGATATTTCTGTTGCCGCTATAACAACAAAATAAATATTTAAGAGGGACTCCCATACAACAAACGTGATCTTTTTTTGCGATAATGATACGGAAAACTTCGTGCGCGTGTCCGACTCGACTTGGCCAGTTTTTTTACATAGTTTTTTATAATTATTGTAATTGTGTTGAATATCTACGCGCCTTTTGTAGCTCAAATGAGCAAAAATAGTCCAAAGGTCTCTGAAAATTGATAACTCTATTTTTAGAAGACATAGTAATATTTTGTGGTGTGTCTATGCTAAACGAGCCGACCACGAGCGGTAAGCCGTTCTGGGCAGCGTCAAGTATGGGCTTACAACGAACCTATAGTAGTCACAGCGGATCTTTGTGTCTCTGAAATTGACTGCAAGACCCTACGCAGTAGCTATTTTAGTGTCAATGTTGAAGGTGAAGATAACATTGTATAACTGCCTCTTTCACTCGCTTACGTTTTTCGCATCGTCCTATCTCGCTTACTCTATGCAGTATACTCGATAACAAACTGTTTCTCGCGCAATGGTGCGCAGAGCCAACTTCAGAGACATAAAAAGCCGCTGTGACTACTATACAGACTAATAAAAAAATCCTGCCATGTTCGAGCCGGACTCGCGCGTGAAGGGTTCCGTTCTGTACCACTATCGCAACAAACGGCAAAAAAAACACGTTTGTTGTATGGGAACCCCACTTAAATATTTCTTTTATACTGTATTTGTTGTTGCGTATAGCGGCAACAGAAATAGATCATCTGTGAAAATTTTAACTGTCTAACTAGCTATCACGGTTCATGAGGTACAGCCTGATGACAGACAGACAGACGGACAGCGGAGTATTAGTAATAGGGTCCCGTTTTTAGCCTTTGGGTACGGAACTCTAAAAACAACCCCGGTGTTACATCTCACAGCAACGCCCCCGGCGGAACGTATTATCCTTCCGCAAGCCCCAGCTGGTGCCGGCCCGCCTCTGCAGGCCTACGGGACCCTATTACTAAGACTCCAAATTAGTAATAGGGTCCCGTTTTTACCCTTTGGGTACGGAACCCTATAAAATAATAAAAATACTATCTCTGTAAAAGTTTGGATTTTACCAATGCACAATAATACTTGTTGATTATGTCATACATAGGTTTGGAGTTTTTAACTTCAATGTGTCTGTATGGCCTCAAAGCTAGTATTAATATATATTTTTTTACTTTTCAGGAAGAATCACTCCTATTCGACGTAGCGCTGCTAAAGGAACAGAGGCTCCCTCGCTTCCTGGTGAACATAGACAAGCAGCAAGACTTCGAGTCGGCCAGGCTCTGGTCCAAGGTGTCCGAAGCCATCTATAACGAGGATCAGGTAATATTCTAGAAGAATCGCTCTTATTCGCCAATGAACAGCACTGACGCTGCGATTGGCGTGGCCACCTCATCATCATATCAGCCGAAAGACGTCCACTGCTGGACATAGGCCTCCCCCAAGTGTCGCCATATTATCCGGTCTCGTGCGTCTCGCATCCAGCGAATCCCCGCAACCTTCACCAGGTCATCGGTCCACCTGGTGGGAGGCCTTCCAACGCACCGTCTTCCGGTTCAGTGGCCACCTACTGGTTCCAAAATATTTCAAGAGTTTTTCATCTACTCGAAAGGAAGATCCTCAGTATTCACTCATTCTGGCTCATATATCTTCTTCCTCCCCTGGTCCCATTATTTGGAATTGGATTTACTCACTTCTCTGGCGCCATGTTGTTCTGTATTGGGTTGTCTGTTCGGGCAATTGGATTTTCTTGAGATCTCTTTCTATATTGGACTACCAGGTGCCTCTACCTTTCTTTTGTTCTGGAAGGCGAAGATCAATTTGTACCACATAGACATAGATTTTCATTTTGTTGGTATGGCCCTTTTTTTTCATGCGTCTTTTTTGTTGTCCAGTATTTAGAAACATACAATAACGCTAGACGAAATGCCGTTTTGTATACTTTTGCGAACTTACTATCTCCATGGCATAACCTTGTCAAGTACATGCCGTGAAATTACCCTCTTTACGCCATAACCTTGCCAAGTACATGCCGTGAAATTACCCTCTTTACGCCATAACCTTGCCAAGTACATGCCGTGAAATTACCCTCTTTACGCCATAACCTTGCCAAGTACATGCCGTGAAATTACCCTCTTTACGCCATAACCTTGCCAAGTACATGCCGCGAAATTACCCTCTTTACGCCATAACCTTGCCAAGTACATGCCGTGAAATTACCCTCTTTACGCCATAACCTTGCCAAGTACATGCCGTGAAATTACCCTCTTTACGCCATAACCTTGCCAAGTACATGCCGTGAAATTACCCTCTTTACGCCATAACCTTGCCAAGTACATGCCGTGAAATTACCCTCTTTACGCCATAACCTTGCCAAGTACATGCCGCGAAATTACCCTCTTTACGCCATAACCTTGCCAAGTACATGCCGTGAAATTACCCTCTTTACGCCATAACCTTGCCAAGTACATGCCGTGAAATTACCCTCTTTACGCCATAACCTTGCCAAGTACATGCCGTGAAATTACCCTCTTTACGCCATAACCTTGCCAAGTACATGCCGTGAAATTACCCTCTTTACGCCATAACCTTGCCAAGTACATGCCGTGAAATTACCCTCTTTACGCCATAACCTTGCCAAGTACATGCCGCGAAATTACCCTCTTTACGCCATAACCTTGCCAAGTACATGCCGTGAAATTACCCTCTTTACGCCATAACCTTGCCAACTACATGCCGTGAAATTACCCTCTTTACGCCATAACCTTGCCAAGTACATGCCGTGAAATTACCCTCTTTACGCCATAACCTTGCCAAGTACATGCCGTGAAATTACCCTCTTTACGCCATAACCTTGCCAAGTACATGCCGCGAAATTACCCTCTCTACGCCATAACCCTGCCAAGTACATGCCGCGAACTTACCACCTCTACGCCATAACATTGCCAAGTTACATGCCGAGGATCATAACCATTTATCTTCCTTCATTCCAGATAGCGGCCACAGAGCAGAAGACGATAATAGAGGAAGCTCAGCGAGTTCGAGCACGGAATCTGGCGAATCCCTGGGTGCCGAGGCTGTTCCATAAAAACTTGAATCCCATACCGCCTGAAGGTCAGTACTGTACAATCAAACTGCCGCACCTTTATAAACCGGTTCCTTATAGAAAGGAATCTTAAATGGCGGTGCTTAACATATTGTTACGATCTGGGTTTCAGGAATAAGTTATTTAAACAGCAGACTTCAATTATTCATACTTTATTACAAAAAACACTTTTTAAACAATTCTATTACTTCGCACTGTTTTCCTTTTCCGATCGCTCTGTGTCGTTTGTCCAAATTGAAACTGACCCAGATGAACCTGACCGCTCTTTATATAGCACGGAAGATGTAGAGAACGTTCTATACTATTTGAACGAACAATCGACTTTTGAACTCATTGTTCCCGAAGCGGCTCGAACATTCTGGAAAATTCCATTCGACACGAGCTTTCGAGAAGATTAGTTTTGCTATTCGAAACTTGAAGGCGCTACTGGCTACTACTAATTCTTCCTTTCGCCACTAGATGGCGTTGCCTGATCTTGTAACAATATTCTCTCGCTTGCACACTATAGACGGCACTAGTGTGCAAGCGAGAGAACATGAAAAGCTCCACCGTTTTAGATTCGTGTCTTTAATAAACTGGGTTATACCCAACTATGTTAGGGTTGGATTCCAGTCTAACCGGATATTGCTGATTACCAATCTATATACATATATATATATATATATATATATATATGAAAGCGAAAGGTTAGTCACTCAGGTGAGTGATCAGTCATTAGTCACTCAGGTGACAGAATCACGAAATATCGAAAACCGCTTGTCTTATAAAGATGAAATTTGGCAGAGAGGTTCCTCAAGTGAAGTAAGAAGAAAAATAAAAAACCGGCCAAGTGCGAGTTGGACTCGCACACGAAGGGTTCCGTACCATAATCGCAAAAAACGGCAGAAAAAACATGTTTGTTGTATGGGAGCCCCACTTAATTATTTTATTCTGTTTTTAGTATTTGTTGTTATAGCGGCAACGGAAATACATCATCTGGGAAAATTTCAACTGTGTAGCTATCACGATTCATGAGATAAATTTATCGGGGGTTTTTAAATTTTGAAATTTTACTTGTACTTCTTCTTCTTCATCTTTGATTTACATATGGTATTTCAGTTATGAAGAAATTCTAGCTATCAATATTTCTGTATAAAAATATTTTAAAACATCCAAGTTGTTTTGGAGGAATATCAAAAAGTAGCGAAAACATATCGTGTTATTAATAATTTTTTTAAAGCAAAACTATTAGTTACACGAAACAACCATGTTGCACAAATAATGTACATGAATAAATAATAAATTTAAAAAATGTCAAACATTTTAACCTAGCCGTTACTAAGGAGTATGCTTTGAAAAGTAACCGTTTTACGGCACTAACGCGGTGGAAGGGTCTTAACGTGTTTTCCGGTGTACGGAGGAGTATCGGTATTTAATAAATGCGTGTCGTATCCAGCAGATTAGACTTAAAAAGATTAATTTTAACCAGCAGGTGAAAGTTCACAGTTATAAATTGAAAAGTACAGTAGTCACAGCGGATCTTGGTGTCTCTGAAGTTGGCTCTGCGAACCATTGCGCAAGAAACAGTTTGTCATTGAGTATACACATATTTACTGTCAACTCATTTAGGTTTGACGAGCCGATTATGGCGTTCGTATCATCTGCAAACATTACAAGCCCTGCGTTGGGTTGGGTATTGTTCATAAAATTAAGTAAATCATTAGTAAAAATTAGATACAATATTGGTCCCAAGATTGAGCCTTGGGGCACACCGCGGCTTATTTTGGTCATTTTTGACTTATATATTACTTCACTCACACACTTTATGTCACAATTGTTTGCATTAATGTCTTTTATTTCTACGTACATTCTACGATTTTTTAAATAAGATGTCAAAAGTTTTAACGCGTTACCCCTAATGCCATAATGCTCTAGTTTAGCCAGAAGTAGCTCGTGATCTACAGTATCAAACGCAGAACTTAAATCAATAAACAAGCCAGCCACTTTCATTTTGTCATTCAATTTACAAATAATGTCATTAACAAGATTATTTATTGCATCTGAAGTGCCTACTCCCTTTTGGTATCCAAATTGTCTAAAGTTAATTATTCTATTTAAATTTAAGTGCGCCATTAACCTAGTCTTCATAACTTTTTCAAAAATTTTTGATACAATTGGTAATAAGGATATTGGCCGGTAGTTTTTGGGATCCGTTCTTGTACCCTTTTTGTGTAACGGAACCACCTTTGCCAATTTAAGTTGTTCTGGAAAAACAGACTCTTCAATACATTTATTAATGAATTCAGATAGGGGATACGCTAATATTTCTATATTTTCCTTGATCACCGATATCGGCACTTCATCGTGTCCACAAGACTTTTTGTTTGCCATTTTACGTACAATTTTTGCTATTTCCTGTGGTGTTGTCACATTGAATGTCATCTCACTTTCTGTTCTCGGTGTTGAGTTTCTTAGAAAGGACATCGCTCTTTCTTTTTCTGAATTTAAAAGTGATGATTTATACATAAATATATCAACAAAAGTATCTGCTATTTCTTGTGGATCTGTAACCACCTTGTTGTCAATGTTTAGAACAAGTTTTCTTCTAACTTTGTTTTGCTTTCTCTTTGTCTGTTCATTTACAATCTTCCATGTCTCCTTTGATATGTTTTTGGCTTTGTTGAGATGACATGATATGGCTAACTTTCGTGCGTGCTTTAAAACTCGTCTATAGATTCGTATGTAATTGATTTTGTAGTTATAAACACTAGTATTATTGGTGGTGCCCGAACATAATATTCTTTTCATTTTGCTTGACACCTTAATTCCCTTGGTAATCCACTTTATCTGATTATTGTGCATCAGTTTTACTTTCCGACTTTTCTTTGGGTAACACTCACGAAATTTTTTATTAAAACTATTGAGAAATGTATTGATGCCTACGATATCATTACTTTTATTTTGAAAGCTCCTTTTAAAAGCAGCATTATTTTTTGTGTTAAATATTCTTTTATTAATCAATATGGTATGTTGAGATTCATTTGTCTTTTTATCAATCTTATCAAGAATTATATTACAAAGAAGGCCGCCATGGCCATCTGCTAAACCATTGTGATCTACCAAACACTGCTCTATATCATCGTCGGAAAGATTAGTCAATACATTGTCAATGCAAGAGTATGATTTGTTTCGAATAAAAGTAGGAGTATTTATAAGGTGCCTAAAATTGTAAGACTTTAATATACTTATAAATTCAAAAGATTTTTTACTTTCCGCAAGTATGTCAACATTAAAATCGCCAAATACAACGCACTTCCTATCAATAAAATGTTCTAACAATTTTTCTAGGCTTCCTAAGAAACTGTCAAAGTTTTTGTCATTTGGACTTCTGTAACAGCAACAAATATTTAAACCTGTCTCAAGATCCTTTACTCCACAAACCTCAAAACTTTCTGATCTGTATAACTTCTGCACTGCATCAATATTTTCACATTTTTTATTCATATACGCTAAAATAAGACTACCACCTCTTTTTTTATTTGTCCTTGTGTTATATGACACTAAGTTATAATTGCTTAATTGAAATAAATTAATATTTTTATCATTCAAAAAATGTTCCGTTATACAAACATAGTCCAAGCCTTTCCAAAAAGTTTCAATATATGATTCAAGTTCAAGTTTTTTATTATTTATGCCACATACGTTTTGGTGAAATAATTTTAAACAGATTGTATCTTCTGATAATAAAGGGTTTGAAAGATTTTTGTTCAGTGAATGATTGTTTCGTGATTCTACTTTATTCTCGAAAAAAAACGGCATCGCCAAAACTAGGGGAATTATTAATCTGTGCTGAAATAGAACAATCTAGTAATAATTGGGTTGATTTATCGTGTAACTTCTCCTTGCCGTCAAAATTACACTCTGTTTGTGTGCATGCATGTCGTGATTGCATATTTAGTGTTTTTTTCTTATTGTGCACATTTTCCCTGTAATTTGAATAGGTAATTGTATATCTCACACGTAGTATTTCCCTATATATTAACTGGCATGCAATTTGCTTATTAAAAATTTTACGATAATTATCATAGTCATTGTCTATATATACTGCATACAGTAAGCGTGATAGGACGATGCGACAAACGTAAGCGAGTGAAATTATACAATGCTATCTTTTACTTCAACATTGACACAAAAATAGCTACTGCACAGTATCTTGCAGCCAACTTCAGAGACACAAAGATCCGCTGTGACTACTGGGTATTGATATGTAAACATTATAAAATAGTTTTCCAATCATCATCATCATCAGCCATTTAATGTTCCCACTGCTGGGACACAGGCCTCCCCTCTGTGAGAGGGAATGATAAATGATAAATGATTTTATTTCTGTAAGTTGGTTTGTACAAACGCTTTTACATGTCTAACATATTTTTTTTTAAAACTAGATGAGGTCGGCGTTTCCTATCTGACTACTCTGAGAAGAAAGGCCGAAACAAACTCAGAGGTCACAGTCTCTTTTAAAGTCTTGACAAAATCTTGGTTCGATTATGTGAAGACCATGTAGACTGATGTCTGAAATGGTCTTTTGAGGAAAGAACTAGCCAGATTGAGTGGACCTGTCCAGTCAGTGCACGCATTTGTCAATAACCGAGCAGCTCAACTCAGAATTTAAGGAACTCAACGATTCGACGAACAATACCAAAGAAAGGACATTCGGGTAGGCCGCATAAACTAGGTACTCAAACTGCCAGACCATGATTAAAAAATAAGATAAATTAAAAAACAAAATAATGATCCACATAGTCTTCACATTCACAATAATTAAAATAAAAAAATATAATACTTTAAAAAGTAAATATTCTTGTCATTGCAAGAAAACAAAAAAAAAAAAAAAAAAAAAAAAAAATTAAAAATATAATGGGAATGGGAAAGATAATGGGACGTAATCCACCACGCGGGCCCAGTGCGGGTTGGTGGATGTCACTAGTCTTTGAATTTTTGGTTCTAAGACATGCCGGTTTTCTCACGATGTTTTCCTTCAGAACATACTTACATACATAAACTCACGCCTTTTTCGATCGGGGTGTTACGATCCTTACATACTTCTATACATACATACATAAACTCACGCCTTTTTTCGATCGGGGTGCTACGATCCTTACATACTTCTATACATACATACATAAACTCACGCCTTTTTTCCATGGGGGTGCTACGATCCTTACATACTTCTTTTGCTTCACTCACATTAATACATCTAGTCATACACATGTCGTCATGTCCACGCATTCACTGTCCATTCCAGGTTGCCTGGAAGAGATCGCAGAATGCGATAAGGCCGCCCATTATATATTTTTTTTAGTTTTAAGTTTCAATTGTTCCTGTATTTTCTGGTGTACAATAAATAAATAAATAAATAATACACACACGCCGATTATGGGTACTGCGCACCTGGCCTTTCTGAAGGACATCACCAATAAGGTCAATGTATGTCTTTCTGGGGCGTCCCCTCCCGGCGTTTCCATTCACGTCTGCCTTGTAAATACCTTTCGTTAGTCGCCTTTGATTCATCCTCTCAACATGGCCAAATCATCAGTGAAGAAATAATTAACGCAAAATAAATCGCCTGCCTGGGTTCGAACCCACAACCTACAACTTGTAAGTCGCGGCCGGAACCACTGGGCCACCACTGCACAGTGCAGAGTTTTCTAAACTCATTTTCAATTTTTTTCAGGTCTTGTTGATCAAGGATGGGTGTACAATCATTTGAACACAGCGTAAGTACATTATAATATTATGTTCTATATGCAACCCATATAGTATACTACCATCGTATTTGCTACTATACTCTTGGCGCTGTAGCATGGTGCGGGTGACAGTTTCAATAACATTTTTTACGCATATACGTATACTCATTTTTTGTAGTTTAACGTCATACAGGCAATTAAGGTATGACTAGTTATTTTTGTGCACTGCTTTGATATGGGTTTCATATGAAAGGGTTTGCTGAGAAGAATACGAAAAAAGCTTGTTTTAAATTAATAATTGTATTTAATTTGATCCCTTTTCATCCGCAGGCCATGGCAGACAGAAGAGATACTAGAATATGAAGAAGAATTCGTCATCAAGACCCTCAGAGAAGGAGGGTTGCCCTCTGTAAAGGCTTCAAGCGAACTCCGAAGGGAACTCGGCAGGAGGATGTCTGATTCGGACAGCCATGACGAGCTTACCAGGCCTAAGACCTCCGCGTGAGTACTTTTTTTTTAGTTTTGTTTAATTTTTTTATGGGACAAGCCCACCGTACTATTTCCTGCAAGCAAGACTTGTGACGTGTCAACCCTGATTCAATAATGGCGATCACCAGAAAGGCGCCTTTTTTGGAATAAGCCCACCATATTATTCTCAACCATTTCACTCCTAAAAGTCCGAATCAACAGTGACTACCACCAGAAAAGTGCCTTTTTTTAGAATAAGTCCGCCACATTATTCTCAACCAGTGCAACTCCTAAAAGCCCGAATCAACAATGAAGACCACTTGAAAGGCGCCTTTTTTGGAATAATCCCGCCACATTATTCTCAACCACTGCAACTTCTAAAAGCCCGAATCAGCAGTGGCGACCACCAGAAAAGCGCCTCTTTTGGAATAATCCCGCCACATTATTCTCAACCACTGCAACTCCTAAAAGCCCGAATCAACAGTGACGAACACCAGAAAAGCGCCTTTTTTGGAATAAGCCCGCCACATTATTCTCAAACACAGCAACTCCTAAAGTCAGAATCAACAGTGAACACCACTAAAAAAGCGCCTTTTTTGGAATAAGCCCACCACATTATTCTCAACCACTGCAACTCCTAAAAGCCCGAATCAAAACAGTGACGACCACCAGAAAAGTGTGTTTATGTTTTGGGACAAGGCCGCCACACTATTCCTAACAAGTGCAACTCCCGAAAGCCAGTATTAACAGAGGTGATTCTCTAAAAAGCGCCGAGTCAATCAAATTGAATGAGTTCTGAAGAAACAATTCAACGGTCCTGTGATAAATTGAGCAACATAGAGATGGAACCACTAACATAAATCTCTAGATAACGCAAGTCCATCCATCTGTATGAAAACTAAGCGTGCCACTTTTTCACAAACAATTTAAAAACAGATTTACTTACCAATGAAAGAAAACATTTCCAATGCCTCGGCCAACTTTTTCTATAAACTATTTACAGCTCAATAAATTCCTTAATGAGCTGAAAAAGGCATTTTTCTAGATTTTGGTGGATTTCCGACCACAGCGACCACACAGCCCCTAGACGCCTAATAACAGGCGAGCAATGTCTGTCTACACATATGACTAAAAGATCTTATCCAAGTAATATAGGTCACCACTCGACAATTTCGGATTAGTAGCAACCACTTCTGTGAGCCGTAAACAGATCCGCGTCAGTCAATACAAAATTTATGCAATAAATGTTATAATGGCCTCTTGTACAATACGTTGGTATGGTAACAACAGCCAGACATCGAGGTACCGGAAAAATGCCATAAAATTTCATTGATAAGTTAATAGTTACATAAACATAATAAGATCTATTACCCGACTGCCGAAGGAGGGTAATGTGTTTATCAGTCTATGTATGTATGTATGTATGTATATATGTATGTATGTATGTATGTTTGTTCCTATATGGCGTTCCAGAGACCAAACGCGTTGGCCGATTTTGATGATTCATACGTCAATCGATTCGTCTTAGTCCTGCGAGTGTCATAGGCTATATTAAAATTGGACAATAGAAAAATGGCGGCTTTTGGGCGCCATATCGTGGGGGCCCAAATTTTTTTTTCTTCCAAACCCGTCGTGTGGGGTATCAAAATAAAGGGTTTTAAGAGGTGATTTCAAAAATATATAACACTTATATGTTTAAATGTATCTAATTCGAAAAAAACTTAACTAAAAAGTTATAAATAAAAAAAGTTAAATCAAAAAATCAAAAAACCCGACTGCTTCAAAAGCGAACTAAAAAGTCGTAAACAAGGAAAAAATCATGCTGTGCAGGAGGAGGATACATCTGGTTTTGGTCAGCCAGCTCGCGCGTATGTATCCTCCGACTGCACAGTATGATTTTTTCCTTGTTTACGACTTTTTAGTTCGCTTTTGAAGCAGTCGGGTTTTTAGATTTTTTGATTTAACTTTTTTTTTTCTGATATTATTTATCGGAGTTCATATTATAGTCACAGCGGATCTTTGTGTCTCTGAAGTTGGCTCTGCGAACCATTGTGCATGAAACAGTTTGTCATCGAGTATACTGCATAGAGTAAGCGAGATAGGGCAATGCGATAAACGTAAGCGAGTGAAAGAGGCAGTTATACAGTGTTATCTTCACCTTCAACATTGACACTAAAATATCTACTGCGCAGAGTCTTGCAGCCAACTTCAGAGACACAAAGACCCGCTGTGAGTATTATACTTTTCCTGTCCTATCACCTTTCCCGCAGGTTAGAAATGGCCGCAGGTTAGTAAGCGACAGCCAAACCTCGAATTATGACTTTTTACTAAGGAAATTCAGTCGGATGTCTACGGCCGCATTTCCTCTTAAGTATTCCTAAGTGACAGTGCCCAATTCGCAGGACAGCACTGCAAGGCGAAGTTAGTGCCCAGAAATCAGAGCCTCGATTTTCAATAGTGTTGTCGGATAGTAAAATACAGCGCAGGCCTTCCAGGTGAGCTCATCTCGTTGTTAAAAACAGATATGTGAAAGAATTATAATATTTTGGGGTATATTTTGGTCTACAATGTATACAGAGGCGGATTAAAAGTCGAGAACGCCCTAGGCAAGCACCTCATTGGCGCTCCTCTAGCGGCCATATACATAATTATTATAAATTAGCTGACCCCCGCGGCTTCGCTCCCGTCAACTGGCTACCTACCTACACCCTATCTACCCTACCCTACCTACCCTACCTACCCTACCTACCCTACCTACCCTACCTACCCTACCTACCCTACCTACCCTACCTACCCTACCTACCCTACCTACCCTACCTACCCTACCTACCCTACCTACCCTACCTACCCTAACTACCCTACCTACCCTACCTACCCTACCTACCCTACCTGCCCTACCTACCCTACCTACCCTAACTACCCTACCTACCCTACCTACCCTACCTACCCTACCTACCCTACCTACCCTACCTACCCTACCTACCCTACCTACCCTACGCTACCTACCCTACCTACCCTGCCTACCCTACCTACCCTACCTACCCTACCTACCCTACCTACCCTGCCTACCCTACCTACCCTACCTACCCTACCTACCCTACCTACCCTACCTACCCTACCTACCCTACCTACCCTACCTACCCTACCTACCCTACCTACCCTACCTACCCTACCTACCCTACCTACCCTACCTACCCTACCTACCCTACCTACCCTACCTACCCTACCTACCCTACCTACCCTACCTACCCTACCTACCCTACCTACCCTACCTACCCTACCTACCCTACCTACCCTACCTACCCTACCTACCCTACCTACCCTACCTACCCTACCTACCCTACCTACCCTACCTACCCTACCTACCCTACCTACCCTACCTACCCTACCTACCCTACCTACCCTACCTACCCTACCTACCCTACCTACCCTACCTACCCTACCTACCCTACCTACCCTACCTACCCTACCTACCCTACCTACCCTACCTACCCTACCTACCCTACCTACCCTACCTACCCTACCTACCCTACCTACCCTACCTACCCTACCTACCCTACCTACCCTACCTACCCTACCTACCCTACCTACCCTACCTACCCTACCTACCCTACCTACCCTACCTACCCTACCTACCCTACCTACCCTACCTACCCTACCTACCCTACCTACCCTACCTACCCTACCTACCCTACCTACCCTACCTACCCTACCTACCCTACCTACCCTACCTACCCTACCTACCCTACCTACCCTACCTACCCTACCTACCCTACCTACCCTACCTACCCTACCTACCCTACCTACCCTACCTACCCTACCTACCCTACCTACCCTACCTACCCTACCTACCCTACCTTCCCTACCTACCCTACCTACCCTACCTACCCTACCTACCCTACCTACCCTACCTACCCTACCTACCCTACCTACCCTACCTACCCTACCTACCCTACCTACCCTACCTACCCTACCTACCCTACCTACCCTACCTACCCTACCTACCCTACCTACCCTACCTACCCTACCTACCCTACCTACCCTACCTACCCTACCTACCCTACCTACCCTACCTACCCTACCTACCCTACCTACCCTACCTACCCTACCTACCCTACCTACCCTACCTACCCTACCTACCCTACCTACCCTACCTACCCTACCTACCCTACCCAACCCTACCCTACCTACCCTAACCTACCCTAACCTTCCCTACCCTACCTACCCTACCCTACCCTACCTACCCTACCCTACCCTACCCTACCTACCCAACCCTACCTACCCTACCCTACCCTACCCTACCCTACCTACCCAACCCTACCTACCCTACCCTACCTAACCTACTACAACTTCAGAGATATAAAGATCCGCTGTGAGTTATAAGGAGCGTCCTCACTGGGAGCATTCTTTCGTGAGCATTTGTAAACAAGCAATCGTAAGCGAGCAACGAATGCTTCCCAGCGAGCCCAGCATTCACTTTCTAGCAAAACTATGAACGTTCGAGTCGAGAATTCCCTTGTGAGCTTGGAGCATTCGAATACGACCTCGTTAAACGCCATTCATTCGATAATACGATTGACCAAGAAGGTCACAAACACTTGAGATCAAGGAACTGTTCCTTGCTTTACAAGTGGCCAGTAATATTCCTACATACATACTCATTGATTTCATTATCTGAGTACTCGCTTTCGAATGCGAGTCGTTTCCGTGAAAATCGTTGCGACGTCCACACCGGCCGAAGTTCGCGCTTGCGTGTAAGCTTTGTAACGCTCGGTTCAACGTCCACACCACTCGAATATTCGACGTCGAATGCTCTCAGTGAGGACGTTCCTATATACTCTTCCTGTCCTATCACCTTTCCCGCAGGTTAGAAATGGCGGACACGTCGAAGCATGTAATACTTCCAGACAGTAGAAGAACCGGTAGTAATCTGCAAATGAACCGAAGCCAGAATTTCACGTGAGCAGTATTTAGAACAGCAATGAGTGTAGCGCAGTTAGTCCATTATAAGCTTAGTTTAGTTTTGATATTCTTAAAACTTGTTGATCTTCTATATTTTAGCACTCATCTTGTTTTCACTTTCCGATAGTGTCCGAATTTCGGCAACAGTCTCAGTTTCGGCCAAAACCGAAACCGAAACTTCCTTACAAGGATTATGTTTTGAGGGAAAAATAAAGAAAACGTTATTATGAAAAAACAAAGACTGACGGCAAAACTGCAAACACAAGCCAGTCACGACATGATTAGGCACGTGGACGCGGCAAAATGTCTTCGTCGCTAACTCGCTTGGATAGAATTTAACGCGCCGAACATGACCGATCACAGCACGAGAACTCCCGAATGCAGTTTCGGTTTTTAACTAAACCGAAACTCATTTTTTTTGCCGAAACTCGATCGAACCCGAAACAGAACTTTCGGTCGAACACTACATTTGTCCACCGCCGCCATCACCGGGACGTCCACGAGAGAGATTTTGGTTCTGCCCAAGATTACGGTGACTTGACGGCGATCGTTTGACCACTGCAATGATCTCGGTGGTATATAAAGCACAATATATTGAAAACAAAAACCGGCGCTGGTGTGGTGGACAAGTTTAAACGTATTTTGTATTGCCGGTACATCGGCCGGTCACAATCCCGGGCCTATTTCTAGCGGTCACGCTGATCTTCCCGTATTGACGGCGCTCGGGCGACGAGCTCAGTATAATACTGACGACGGATCTTTGTGGCTCTGAATTGGCTGCAAGAGGCTGCGCATTAGCTATTTTTGTGTCAATATTGAAAGTGCAAATGGCATTGTATAACTGTCTCTTTCACTCGCATACGTTTGTCGCATCATCCTATCTCGTTTACTCTATGCAGTTAATCTGTTTCGTGCGCAATAGTTGACAGATCCAACTTCAGAGCCACAAAGATCCGTTGTGAGTATTATAAATGTATGTGTCGCTACATCGGGCGGTCATTATGTTCTAGTTGATGTCCCGGCGATAGCGATTTTATGAGAGTTGTTTTGATAAATGGTAATAATGCTTCGGTATATATTTATTTATTAGTTTGGTGAATTCATTTTTAATAACATAACCTTAACATACTGCAAATTGCATAAAAGTTAAGAAAAACGACCATCGCGGGCAATCCTGCCGGTTTCCACTATATTTTTTTATAGTAGTAGTAGTAGTTTTTTTATAGTGTTTTCGGACACATCATAAAAAATATCAATGAGATTCAAAATAACTATAGATAAGTATGTAAAAAAAAGGGAGTTATATGGTGATTGATTAAGTACATACCGTTAGCACAGATTATATAATACTAGCATACAGAAGCCTCATCCCATACAATGAAACCATGCCGTGCGTGTGGACTAATTATTTTAATAAGTACATCGATTGCGTTGTAGATGGTGTTAGCAGCGACTTGCAAGTAAAAGGGTTTACTCGCTTCGTGACTATTTTTCTTTAAATACAGTGACGATTTGTTTTATTGTGTTTTTTTTTGCACTTTTTACAGTTTCATTGTACCAACATTTGTTACAACACAAATTTCAAAAATCGGGAGGCATGACTCAGAAATTTAAAACCGCGTCATCTATTGAAATCAATTTTAAATGATCCGTTCAAATAATCTTAGAAATGTGGATTAAGAGCCCAATATTCCATAATCTTGTGCTTAGCAGAGTTGATTAAACAAGAACATACAATTTTTATGATCAATTCTTGAAAGTTTTCATTTTACACAAAACTCAATAACAAATCGATGCATATCGCGCCATCTAGTGAGACTTATTTGAACCATTTTTCTTCTTTAGCGCTGGGGCCCCGTGCCGTTAGTTTTTACAATTATGGACACAAAAATCTAAGATAAAAGGTTCTAAAAAATTGTTGTTACCTACATGTTATCCTTGTAGTGTTCTCGTTTTGTATTTTATTTCAGTTTAGATTGTATTTAATCTATATATTATAATTCTTGAGTTAGTTCGATTTAGAATAAGTTATTTTTATACGTAGTTGAATTAAATAATTTAGCAAAACTTGACCATTGCGTTGCAATTTCTTGCATTCACCCCCAGTTTCCCAGCTCAAAATTATCGGCGAATTAATGTGACAAATTGCTGTTGAAAATTCATTCAACCAATCACAGCAGGTAACGCGTGCTTGACAATTTGTCACATTAATTCTCCGATAATTTTGAGCTGGGAAACTGGGGGTCAGATGTTTAAAAATACAATATCGGTACGCATCACGCCAGCAGAGTTTCTGTAACTACTTTAATTTGATAATGTAATTTTGTTGTTAAAATCGGTGTTAAAACTGATGTATATTCAAAAATACTTAAGTTACGTTTTTTTTTCCTTTACAGACGAACCCTGAAACAAAGCCTATTTGCCATAGACACCGCCCTCAGAGAGCAGACCTTAGCCATAGAGCGACTTGCGAGAAACATGGAAGTCTTAACCGAAGGCCAGAGACAAGCCTCGGTCTTCAGACCTCAGAATGTAGGCAGGGTACCAACTTCGAGCCACTCATGGGACCTCTTCGGAGGTTTCGTTCTAGCCATGGTGTTACAAGCGTTATTAAATTGGGTTTTCTACCAAAAAGACTGAAGTGTTGCCACTTTAAAAAAAATCAATGTGATTGATAAAAAATTTGAGTATTTTTTAATACTAAGGAATTATGAATTTTTGAAGCTTTGACGATTGTTCGCTTGGCTTTTAATGCGGTTTCGTCTGCGAGACAGAATGTAATTTTTGGACTTTTTACCACAAGGTAAGTTTGTTCAATTCTCAGTTCGAATCCTAAACAAATAAATTTATTTTATTTTAAAGATAAATAAAAACCTCTCGCAGCTTAACCAGTGTCTTTAACAAGCCTTTTAATTAAATTAAATATTATTAAAACGAATAATTCTCATGGATTATTTCTCACTTTAACCAAATAGTCGGGGATTTTTCACATTACCTACCTACATAGACGGTCAGAGTGAATAATCCGTGCAAATTAATTCATTTTAAAATACGTTGATAGCAAAAAAATATATATAATAAAGAACAATAAATAAATTACCGGACATTTTACGAAAATATAATTAATATATAATGTTTGAATGTTTTTAATTTTAAATTGAATTGCAGTGTTGCCAGGTAATTTTAGTTTAGCACGTACTGTACATCGACCAATTATTTAGTTTTAATTGTTTATGATGCGGGATTTTGTAAAGTGGTAGTTTTGTGCTTGATACTAAAGAAAAATAATATGAGGTGCTGTCCTTTTTTATTATTATTGATAGGCTCCTTCTTATCAACTTTGAAGAACGACAAGTGCGGTAAAAAAAAAATAATAATATGAGGTAAAATGAAATAAGTAAGGCGGTGGTCAGTCAAACCGTCGACCACATCATCGCTTACCAAATTCAGTAACAAAAAAAAAAAACACAAAGTACAGTCCTTCTTATCAACTTTGAAGAACGACAAATGCGGTTGTTATTACTTGGCCTCTAGCTCCACTATTATACATGGCCAGATTAAGGCGTATATAATCCCCAGTAACGCAGTACTGGCCGTGCGCCCGCTCGGAACCAGAATATCAATATTGAACCTCTTTTTGGACAGTTTTGTTTGCAAAACATTCTTTGATTTACATATGCTATTTCAGTTATGAAGAAATTCTAGCCATCAATTTTTCTGTGTAAAAATATTTTTAAATATCCAAGTCGTTTTGAAGGAGTATCCAAAAGTAGCGAAAAAATATCGTGTTGATTGATTTTTTTTAAAGCAAAATTATTAGTTACACGAAAAAACCGGTTTTTTTTCTGTCCTTTTAACCTAGCCGTTACTAAGGATTATGCTTTAGAAACTAACCGTTTTTCGGCCCTCAAGCGGTGGAAGGCCCTTAAACAAAGAACTACCTAATAATAATCATTATTACGGATACAATTCCATTGAATTGAAAAAGTATCACTTTGTATATGCCAGCTTACATGAAATTGGTTTAGTAAGATTATGCCTTATGAATACTTTCAAGCACACTACTGCCACTACCTACTAGCGGGTGATTTTGGAACTAAACTGTAAGCGGTTGTTTTAAAAGACATGTGTGTGTGTAATTATTTAGTTAAAAATGTTAAAAGTTGAAGTGATATTTCTGGTCTCTATTTGTACCATCGTGTGTTTTCATCGTCATCAGGCTACAGTAACCCACTGATGGACATAGGCTAATCGCATGCGTGCAGCCCATCCTGCCATCTTAGGGCGTTTATGCACTACACGTCCGTGTCCGGGATTTGAGTTCCGGGTTCAACATGTTCTGAATTATGACAGATTATGACGGATAGGGTTCGGATGTAGTGCGTAATCGACCTTAGTCTGGGCCATCCGCGAAATCGCCTGCCAATGTGATACAATTCGTGGTCGTATTTTCTTGTTTCTATTTCATTTACTCAACGATCTCTTTATTGTTGGTCGAGTCAAGCATACATAAAATCATTCAAAGTCCAAGCAAAATTCCTTATTACAATTAGTTCATTAAGCGGGACTTTAGAATAACAAAAAAAAACAAGTAATAATAATAATAAATTCTACCATCCATTCGCAAAGGTACAATGTAATGGAGAAGAACGGACAAGAACACACACTCCCACACCGACACACACCCACAAACTCACTCACTCACTCATACACACACACACACACACACACACTCACTCACTCACTCATACACACACACTCGCATTACTCCTTTAAAATAAAATTGTTTTACAATATTTACATACATACGTGAGGACGAATAGCATTCATATGACGGGACTTAGAAACTGTACCCACGTACTCTTGTACACGTTTTATTTAAGCTCCATTCCCGTGTTTAAAAACGTGCAAATACAGTTGATATCTTCATTCAGCTACTCTTAAAAACTTTTAAAGATTTAGGTAATAGGTAGGTGTAGGTGGTGGTATAGGTGGGTGTCGGCATTGCTGTAATATTTTTTTAACTAAATTATTTAAAGGTTCTTTAGAATTGTCATACAAAAAAAAAAGATCTAGTTGCACCTTCGCAAGCGTCAGTAGATCTCAATGGAGAAGAATGTGCAAGAAACTCCATGGACGCTCTTTTCCATCAGTTTAATTACAAGTTTTTGGTTACACTATCTTGTTGGAAAAATACATATATGTGAGAACGATGTAAAAAGAATCAGACAGACATACGAACGTTCTTAAAATCGGAATTGGTGAGTCCTTTTTGATATACGCGCGTCCTTTTTGATTATAACACATCTTGCTTTTTTACCTAGGTGGCCCAAAAAGAGGGTTATGTTTTGAAACGATATCTTGAATTTTCATGATTAAACTCACGATGGTACGAACAAGAGATATTGTTGCCTAAATTTATCCGAGTAAGTGATAAAATAAGTAATAAAAATTCTATAGAAAAAACGCTTTGGCTGACATATTTTAATATAGTAAATAAAATTCTGAACAATGTGTGTAAGTCGACGCTGGATTTAGTTTCAAATAGTAATTATAATATGCAAAGTAATGTTTCCACAGCTGTATCCCAGCAATGGGAACATTAGAGGCTGAACAAATTTTGCAGTTTCCCATTGCAAAATTGCCACGGTTTGCAAAGTTGTACAAATTTGAAGTTAATTCTAGCGTTGACATTATAAAAAAAATACGATCAAATGATTGAAAATATGGTGAAAAAGGTACAGGAATTGATTTTAAGGAATATAATAAATAAAAAAATGTTCTTCTACTTGTGTAATTTTAAAGGCCAACAATATATAAATGTAGTTTTTTCGTATATTCACCGGAGTATGAGTTAACGCATAGACGTAGACAATGGGATGAGCTTTTCCTATCCAATATTAACCGGTTCAATGCCGTAATTACCAAACAAGCCATTGTGGCTCGCGTGAATCCACGTTTCAAGCATTCAAGGAGTTAAGTGTATACGGGTAGAAAAGTGTGTGAGAGTACAAAAGATCGTGCGGCCAGCAGTTTCTAGAATTCTGATTATTCAACGTCACAGGCTAGCAGTGTCACCTACGCCTCTACGACCTTCAGAAAAGAGACAGGTATTGGCCGCACATTCGCTTTGTCTCTTTCTCTACAAAGTAGTATATTTTGAGAGGGTCTATTTTCTAGGTCTAATAAGCTCGACGATGTTAAAATGGCTAACCAGTTGACTGCCTAAATGTTAACTTTGACCGGTCAATGTACGAAATAACACAATTTAAATATTGGAATGCTTGAATATTCCTTTTTAATATATAAATTATTATGTACTTTGCCCAGTAAAGCTGATAATTTTTGAGTAAAAATTGTGAATAGAATAATGTTTAAATAGCTAGTGATATTAAATATTGATCACAATTTGTTTTCACTAGGGTGAATTGGGCAGTTGTCGTCCTAGATAATATTTTCTTTATTTCTTGTAGATTTGGCTTGTAATGATTTTTTTGATAATTTCCCACCGGAAGTAACCTCCGGTATTATACTCCTCTTGTGATTATATCCAAATCAAATAGTTTTACAATCGATTTTGAAATAATATTATTTCATAGAATAATCTTATCCCATGAAAAAATATATATTCTGTATTTCCCAGTACTGGATATTGTAACGTTTTATAAACTTGCAGGTTTGAGAAAACAAAAACAAATATAGATACATTTTCGAAAACATTATCTTATTTACCATCGGATGTGATAAAATTGAAAAGCGAGCCCGTAGCAAAAAAAAAACCTACCTTGGAGCTAGAGTCTACAAAAGTTCCGTGACATTATTTAAGAGCAGTGGTTGCCTAGTGGAAACGGCCACAAGTTGTATGTCGTGGGGTCGAACCCAGGCTAGGCACTTTACTTTGTGTAAATTATTTCATCACCACTGCTCTCAAAACGGTGAAGGAAAACATGGTGAGGAAACCGGCATGTCTTACAACCAAAAGTTCGAAGACATGTGACATCCACCAAACCGCACTGGGCACGCGTGGTGGATAACGGCCCACTCTCTCTCACAGAGAGGAGGCCTGTGTCCCATCAGTGGAAACATTAATAGGATGATGATGACACTTACGTTTCCACAGGCATTTTTTTTAAATAATTCAATGTCATTTATATAGTCTCTCCGCAAGTTAAAAGCGTTGCAACAGACATATTTTGTTAAAAAGTTCATTTTATAACCAAATTGTTGCCAGACGAAATATTTTTAAAGGAATCTCTGTATTCATAGAGATGTTTAAATATACGATGTTGCCATTCTCCTAAGTATTATTCCTTTATGTTGTAGATAATTTTGATTTTATTTCATTTTTGGGATTACAGCTTTGGGAGAATTTTGAATTAAATTGAATCTTGTTAAGTTGCTTGATATTTTAAAGTTCCTTTATATTTTATTTTTGCACCAAAGATCAGTTTTATGAATATCATAATTTCAGCAGTTAACTGCAAAACATGTTTAATAATTTATAATTGAAATAATAGATAACCTATGCCCGATTTGAAATCCTAAAAAGCTGCCATCATGGCTTTCAAATCTGTAGTAAATTGGCATCGTAAATCGATTTTAAAATGCCAGCCTGTCCGCTTACGAAAACAATTTGACAATAATCTAGAAACGATGGTGTTGCCAATTAGAAATCATAAGCTGTAATCTCCTAAATTGTTATTGTAATTTAATTTAATAGATTATAAATGAGTATGGAATTTTATTCGAAACAATTATATTTTAAATAATTATGTCTCGTAGATTTGTTGATATTTTTTGTTGTTACTCCAGTGGAATTATATTATTATTTTCAACATTATTTTGTGTTTTTATTTTCGTTTTCGCTTTTTCCGTCACCTCATTTTGTAGGAAAGAGACGATTGCCTTAAAAATAAGATGAATACTAGTGACTATAAGCGCATAAAAGTTGGTTAAGTATAAAAATCCTTGCATTACATACTAGAAAGTATTTTTCCCTCAAATGCAATGGGCATAGAACAGAAATGCACAAAAAGGAATATGGAGGAGCCCAAGATGTCCGTGACTACCGCAGGACTCCGACGGCAATCGCTTCCATATTTGGTAAATAATTACTACTCAATTGGTACCAATTAGAACAACAGAATTGGTACCTTAGTAGTTTTCGAGAAATCGACTTTGAAGGTGGTCCTGCGGTGGTCACGCTCCATTCAGCGGGACCACCATGAGCGCCGAAAACGGGGGCATGCTACAGCTATTCTAAGTATAAAAATAATTACTACCCATAAATGTGAACCATTTCGTAAAAAATTACTTAATGTCCATAGTACTGAGACAGATTGTAAACAAAGAAGAGTTAAAAAAAAAAAAAAAAATCGTAAAAAACAGAACTGAATCATTGTTATTTATCGAGAAATCAACGATGATAACTTTCGCTTGCTCGTTCAGCAGGACCACGACTTTGAATGTTGATTCCAAGTTGGAGGAGCCTGCGACTTTCCTCAAACCTACATAGAAAATTACTACCCTGCAAGATAAAATTGATACCCAAAATTCACAACTAGTACTCCAGTAGTTTACGAGATTTACCAGGCCATTGGTGGGGTGGCGGTAATCACGGTGTTAAATTTTCATTTCAGGATTTCCCTATTAAAAACTGTGATTTCGTCCCAAATTTATACAAAAATTACTACTCCTAAAGAAGTTATAGCGATCAAATATTCAGATACCAAAGTGTTGTATTTTAAGAGAAAATAGCTTGGGTCTTACCTGTAAAAATAAATGTAAAAATAAATAAAAAATAATAAATAAATATTAAAACTCCGCGTATAACCCGACCAAATTAAGTTGTCAATGGTATTGAGCTGTTTAGATGTATACTCGTGCACTTAAGTTTATGTATGTCGGAATAGTAATAAAAACAGTTCTCTATCTATATTTTTTAAACAAACTGTGTACCTATTTATGTATGTATATTAGGTTTTTAATACGTAGGTACTTTGGCTTGCAGCAATGGTAAATCAGTAGGATAGCAATAAATAAGAAATACCTATCGCTGTTTAATAATATTCGTATAACAACACAGAAGTTAGGTAGGTACTTACAATATAGAAACATAATTATTCAACTATATACCTACCTACCCACGTCATTAACAAAGGTATTATAGGCCTTGGGCAACGATAGGTATTTTTTTTCTTATTCTGTACATAGATACACAGTTTGTTTAAAAATTCTGTTTCAACAGTTCTGTTTTTTTTACGAAATGGATCACATTTATGGGTAGTAATTATTTGTATACTTAGAATAGCTGTAGCATGCCCCCGTTTTCGGCGCTCATGGTGGTCCTGCTGAATGGAGCGTGACTACCGCAGGACCACCAGCAAAGTCGATTTTCTCGAAAACTACTAAGGTACCAATTCTGTTGTTCGAGTACTAATTGGTACCAATTGAGTAGTAATTATTTACCAAATATGGAAGCGATTGCCGTCGGGGTCCTGCGGTAGTCACGGACATGAGCCCAAGTACTTATTTAATTACCTGAGGAATGTTATTATTCTACTATGGAAAAATACACAGTATTTTCTAGATAGTCTAGCGTGTCTCATGTAAATGTCGAGTATTATGCCGCGCGTGCAGTGGTGGCCCAGTGGTTGAGGCCCCGACTTACGTGTCGTAGGTCGTGGGTTCGAACCCAGTCAGGCAATTTGTGTAATTTATTTCATCACCACTGCTCTAAAAACGTTGAAGGAAAACATCGTGAGGAAACTAGCATGTCCTAGAACCAAAAATTCGGAGATATGTGTCATCCACCAACCCGCACTGGGCCCGCGTGGTGGATTAAGCCCCAATCCCTCTCCCAGAGAGGTCTGTGTCCCAGCAGTGGGAATATTAAAAAGGCTGATGATAATGATGATGCCGCGCGAGCGTACTATCGAGATAAAAAAAAAACTCTACTTCTTAATCCAGGATATGTTTCCAGGAAACATCAGATACTATTAATAATATTAGAAAGATCGAAGCCAAAAGTCACATGCCCGAAAAAAAAACTACCTACCTATACACACTTTTTATAATCATGTTTTTACTTTAGATTATTTACAATCTGTCCATATCACAAACTTTAACAAAGCATCCTAATTTCTTTCCTAACTACCTAAAGATTTCCATTTTTTTTTAATGCTGTTTTAATTAAACAAGCTCTACTATATCTCACTGGGAAATTCCCATTACAAAATAGTGATGCAGAATAAATAAAATTTAATACAGTTAAATAATCAGGTATCTAAATATTCAGAAGCACAAGAAACCTAGTTTTTTTAAAGTAATGTAAGCACCATAAAATAAATATAATCTAATTTAATAGGAAATTCCTATCTTATGATATTCGCCTTTTTCCAGAGTATACTTAAAGTAAACAAGTAAAAAAATTGGGTAAGTACCTGAAATGCAAGTAAAAAAGTATAAGTAGGTAAGTGTAGTATTTTTATTTGGATCGAAGTTTCTTTGGAAAATTTCAAATGTGATGGGTATCGATATTTTAACTGTAAAAGTAAAAAAAACACTGGAAGTTATGACTTTATTTCATCTTTATCGAAACCCATCACGGCTAAGGGCATTCTTTATATAATTTAATTTGACTCTGTCTGTTTCTAGAAACCGTTTATTTTTCTCTTACCTTCAATTATGTTTGCCTGCACCCGAAAAGTGAGATTCTTAAGCAAATTGTAATGTAATAAAACTGCTTACAGTGCTAACTATTACTTAATAACAATAAATCGAATAACCTAAATTATAATAATGGATAGATATTGTAATAATAAGACAAAGAGTTGTGAGACTTCCAAATAAAGCAACAATAGTTTTCCACTAGAAAAAGGAATTGTTAAATAATTATTTTGTAATTATAATGTAATAAAAATTATTTAAAAATACTTAGCACCTGTTTTTGGAACTAAAATGACTACGAATGATTTCAAGTGCTATGATTGGTTGAATGAATGTTGGCCAGCCAATTGCATCACTTGCGATTAAAACGAGACGCCTCGAAAGTTTCTTTCCAGAAACCGGGGTTTAAACTTATTTTTTAAATCTAGTCATAATAGTTACATTTATATTTATTTGGGGCATAAAAATGTGACGTTGCATTGCATCAGGCCTGTCTGTTTTCCAATGTGATGAAATAGATACTTGGCCAGGTTATGTTCAAATCGTATGTAGGTAATATAGGGCAAATCTTTGGCCAATTTATCTAAACACAAATCCAGAATCTGGTCCAAGCTTCAAAAGAATGATGATGGAGAACATTACCCGACCAGGGAATTGCAGACCTGCCAAGGGTCTAGATAAACTGACATTCTGTAAGCGAAAACGCTTTCGAAATGTCACGAGATCAAACCTGAGGAATGGCGCGTCCACACCACATAGACTTTTGCACAGACTTTCATCAACTTCTATAGAATTTTGTCTGTGCAACACAGCAGTACAGATAAATGTCGGTGTCAATGTATGTACTCTGTGCATATACAGTCTGTGTAGTGTGGAAGCACTGGGATTTTAGCATTTCGACAAAACACAATCGCTGACGGAATAGCCTATCTAAAACGATTATGATTTTTGTCTCCAAATAAGAAATGCGAAAGATTTTGCTTGAAAATTATAGTGTACATTGATATAATGTAAAGAAAACTAAATTTATTTTAAAGCACTTGAATATTTATATGATAATAAAATTTATTAATGATTAATTCGTGTTTTTAATTGGTATCGCAATTAACTTACAGCAGTGTGTGTTATGATTGTGTTGTTATTGCACTATTTTACGAAACATAACTGCACTAGGTGATTGTGCAGCACGTGTCCAGTGGTGTGGACATGGTTGGCCAATACCAGTCGGGGTGCACTTGAATTTACTAGTTTTAAGAGCTCCCGACCTCATGGTAGCGGTACGAATACTGGGGTTTTAGTCCGTAGAAGTCCGAAATAAACCCTCCGTTCTCCCCAGACGGATCCATGAGAATTTCTCCACATAAAAGGTGTTTCTGTGTTTGAGTTACCTACATTTAAAAGACGAGGGTAGTTGCACAATACAAATAGCTTTTAATCTTATTATTTTCTTATCTTAAATCTACAAAGGCCTAGGATCGGGATATCTGCCTTTAGGTCCATTGAACCAATAATAACCTAGGTCATGAATTTCTGAAGGATCCCAGTGATACCTTTTCGGTAAAAAATGTTCCAATCGCCTTCTTTTATCAAAATCGTCATGTTTTTTCTTACTTTTTCCACTTGAATGATATATTTTGTTACCTTGCGTGAAATAGGTATCTTCTACAGCTATTGTTTTACGTTTTGTTTCGTCGGAGGCTTCAGGTTTTTTCTTTTCCTTTCTTTTGGTTTTTTTTTTGGAATAGTCTTCGTCGCTTTTCGAATCATCGTCATGGTGCTTCCATTTTTCGACACTGGCTGAAGCAGAATCTTCTTCATTACTTTTATTCATTTCATTTTCTTTCGAGTAGTTTTTTGTTTTCTTTTTCTTGTCGTCGTTGTTTGACTCCGCGGATTCAGAAGAATACTTATTTTTCTTCTTACTTGCTTTCTTTATCTCATGGTCTTCTTCTGAACCATATTTTGGTTTCCTAATTTTATTATGCCTGTTATCGACAATTTGGAATCTCTTTATATATCCTAACGGCATTTGCATTTTCTTATGCTCCCAATCTTCATCATCATATTTTTTATGTTTCTTGCTGGATTTTCTAAGATCTCCATCGCATTGTAGACCAGAACAAAACTGTAGCGGTGTATCGGAAACTATGAAGAGATCTTTGAGATAATCCATTATATCATTTTTCGAGGTACTGGATCTTCCAAGTTCATTTAGATCAACATAGTCGTAAGAAATTGAATCCGGTTTTAGTTTTGACCTTAACTCTCCTAAATCTCCTATATCATCTAAGTGATAAATATGCCTTCCATATTGGATTATAGTTCTTTTAGAATTGTGTGTTCTCTTTGGTTTGAAGTAAGTGATGATAGGTTGGGGCTGGATGGTTGGTTGTACCTGTTCCACCTGTTCTTGACTTTCCTCGTCTGTGTGATCGAGGACTAAGGGCCCATCGTCGTATTCACTGATGACAAGTACTCCGCTTTCTGTTAGATGTGCTGTAATATTAGGTAATATTAGTTTAGTATCTATATAAATGTCTAAAGAAAAATTGTTTTAATTATTTAAAAAAACAGCCAAGTGCGAGTCTGACTTGTGCACAGAGGGTTTCGTTTATACAGCAACATTCACCAAAATAAATAGGTACCTAACATTACTAACGTTCATAAAGAATCTTAAACACCGAACATTAATCTAATGAAGGGCCAAAATTAACTTTCCCCATACATCAAAGCAATGCTGTCCTCCAACTATGTGTAATGCTTTAAAAATGGACGAGTTACAATAAAAATATTATGATTAGATTTGTTTTTTTTTTTATCAAAATCCAAAATTTTTACTTTTCCATGTATATTTTATAAATTGGACGACTATTACTCGTAAACTTATTTATTATTAGAAAAACTATCACAGCAGTAAGTAGGCGTAAAGCCTGCTGTGATAGTTTTTCTTTTAATTTCGTTATGTATACCTACTACTGCCGTGGATTTTTCACTTAACAACAACTATTTAGCTGGCAGTGGGAGGGTGGACATTAGACTCAAACAAAAATTCGAAAATGGTTTTCACAGTCCCGTAATATTTTTGAATGGCCTTTCCAACGATACCCCACACCATAGGATAGACGAGAGAAAACAACATCCCAATTTTACATGTACCTACCTACCAGTTTTTTTTTACCACTTTGAGTGATTAATAAATTTATATCCATGCGAAAGGACGGAAGGACTGACAGACGGACTTGGCGAATCTATAAGGGTTCCTTTTTGACTACGGATCCCTAAAAAGGTAATCTCTGAAAGTAAGTACTGATCCTTTTTCATCACTGAAAACTATTTCAGTTAGAAAGTTAGTTGCTCCATCATCGACCACATCATCGCTTACCATCAGGTGAGATAGTGGTCAAACGCGAGCTTATATTAGATAAAAAAAAGAAAGCTATACCACAGATAATATAATACTAGCATAGCTATACAATGGCCGAGTGCCTGAAGCAACTTTACAAGGCGAAAAATGGTTACGGGTTACTGTCAGTCAAGCCACGGGAGTGATGTCACGGGAAACAGCTATCACACTATTGAACTAGTCGACGGCACGAACTATTTTGTTGCGCGGGTTTAAAATGCATGCTATCTCATCCAACAACACGTGCGAAAGAGATAGATGCTGTGATACTGATAAGCAGTAAGAAGCTAGTTCGCCTACGAATACACACTTTTGCTAATTTGTAGCGAAATTGATGATGATTTAGGACGAAAACGAGCGCGCGAAATTTTATAAACAGACCTTTGGGAATATGGATATCATGAAAAAATTACTGAATGTATCTGTTCAAAATAAAATTATTTGCATTGTTGAACTACTAATCTATCCCTGTTTGGTGACTGTTTTGCAATTTTCCTTCTTCTTATGGTATTTATTATCGCCCAAAGATGCGTTAAAATTAGTGTTGAAATATGGAATTTTCGACGCTCATTACTTTTAAATATATATTTTTTTACTTTTTGTTTCCATAATGATATAATGTTGGATAATGATGTGTTGTTGTTTTGAACGTACATCGTCAAACAGTGGAGTCATCGCCAGACTACGTTTGTATGCAAGAATGACTGACTGGGGAGGGCTCCAAGTAAGGATATATATAAGATGCATCCGATTAGGTTGGAAGCAGACCAAAATCATATTTGGGTATAGGCTAGGCAGATAGCGATGACAAATTCAATTATTTATGTTTTAACATTAGGTTAGGTTAGGTTAAAACGGGCTGGTTTCCGCAACTCCACGACCAAGCGCGTATTTCGCGTTTTAACATTATCGTATTGCCTGAAGAATAAGGCAGAGGTATCTACTAGGTATGACCAAAGGGCGAATATTTTGAAGGCATATCAAGACTCCAGAAACGGGACTACCTACTCAATAATACTATAGCCTTATTGGGAATCGAATCCAGGGACCCACGCTCAGTTGGCATGTTTCCTGGGTAGAAAAATGTTAATTCTACTCAGTGCGTCAGTGAGATTATCAAATAACATTGGACGCGATTTTTTTGCTATAGCAAAGAAATAAAAATTGACAAAGATAAAGCGCATCGAAGTTCAGGAGTGGAGCCTTGTGACGTCACTTTGTCAGTATAAAGTGTAGCACACCGTGACGTCACACGGTATTTCGACGAGGATACAGTATCGTCGTAATGTTTTGTTTACATGCCAAAGAAAAAGTACTTGACCAATATTTTGAATTAATAAAAAAAAATTTTTTGTCAACAGCCCTGACGTCGCGTAGTTAAACCAAATAAACTTTTCAGTTTTATTGTAATGACGTAGATACCTGCATCACAGATTACTTAATAGTTACTACGCCTGCATCAATACATTATCTAACGAATCGTACTTACCAAAACCAATAAAAATACATACAAAACCAAAATCGGTTACTAACATCTTCAACTTTAAGAAAATAAACACATTTCTACGAAAAAAAATATCAACCACCCATTCTCAATTTGAAATAGCAATAGAAATTAAGTATCTCCTTGCTTTCATCGTAATGAATTTATAATTAAGTTGTAATTGACTATCAAGCGTAAAATAAAGATTGTGTCAAATTTTAATTGGATTTTTAATTAAAACTGACTACTGATTTGTAATTGGATGCAAATATACTGCATTCTTAGATTTTGTTTTTCAGAGATCATTCGGTACGAGCTGTAAAGGGACTAACGCTTACTGCTTAGTTGTAACGAAAAAAAATGGTATCTTCCATAAAAAATTTGGTCAGCTGACAACAACTTTGTTTACGGGAGAAACAATTTTATTTTTGAAAATCGGCTCTGACTTCCTAGGAGAAAGTTGTTCATTTACAAGGGGAGAAGCAGTTTTTAAAATATCAAGCCACCTTTCCGTTACTGTGAGGTCGTTGGTGAAATATAAGTGGACTGTATAAAATAGGCGAATGGTTTTAATGCCGTTAGATTAAAAATTTAACTGTCCCACACAAAAGATAAAAAAAATAGAGAAAAGTGTCGACTGCTGTTTTGAATTTCCAACATATACACCCAGTATATAGCTAGTGAAACACTGCAGAAAAGCCTCGACTCTTCACTTCTGATACTGAGAAAGAACGATCCATCTTCTTATTGTATATTATACTCTGCCTGGTATTCTCTTTCCGTGACAGTTGGGTCACGTGATTGGCCAAAGAAGACGTCATCAGTTGTGATGCGATAATAATTCAATATGCGCACCGTTGGCGCAGTGGTTGAGCGATTGACTGCTGCGCTGCGTGTCGCGGGTTCGATTCCCGCACGGAACAAATATTTGTATGACCTACAGATAGTTGTTCCGGCTCTGGGTGTTGTGTATGTGAGTTTATATGTTTGTAAACGCACCCACGATACAGGAAGAAATTCCTAGTGTGGGGCAACGTTTTTTAAAAAAAGAAAAAGAAAGAAAGAATATATAAATTAAATAGATGAATCACACGAGTTACTAAGTTATTAAGCTAGTTAGCAATTCAAGTTATTTTCATTTACCTACTAAATGAGAAAGTACCAAAATTTATTGAAAAGGACAATCGATGGTAAAGTGTTAGCAGCGATGAGTGATCGTGGCGTAGTCTTTGGACATCGTGGGATGAGAATACCAGACGGAGTATATTATTATACCATGCTTCTCCGTAATGTGAAGTCTTTTAGGTAGGTAGGTTGTAGGTGTGCTTTAGATACTTGCGGTTTGTAGTTATATGCAAGGTAAACAACGGTTGCCGAGGCAGACAGGCAGAGATCCCTCCGACTTCTCCGAGCCTCGTAAAGTTAAGCAGCTAGACTGGTTTTTTTTTTTTTTTTTTTTTTTTTTTTCTTTTGCCTCAAATCAAATCAAATGTTTTTAAGATAAGATAAGATAAGATAAGATATTTTGGTCTTATATTTTTGTCAGTTGTTGTTATGGATAGAGAAACACGAAAGTCTAACAACCAGTCTTTCTTTTGTAATTCATGCAATGGTTTCTCCCGCTCTGGGTAAAGCGGCAGCGTGTGGCAGACTTTTACTGACTAAAACCCACCCATGTTCCTTCAGTTGCTTGAGCCAACTAAAGGAAACTAATAACTCTCTTTCAAATATATCCGCGACCCAGACAGGCATCGGCCCTAGCGGACCCTGTCAGTTTTTGCTGAAATCTCTTTGAGGCGCGCGTGGAACACTACGCGCCGTCGACTCCGGCCTAGTCCTTATCGGACGGCTAGTTACCCATTACTCGCCGTGCATCGCATGCTGCCCCCGCTTAAACTGGTAACCGACCCCAACATGTTTGGGAAAAGGCAAGGGAGATGATGATGATCTTACTATAATAGTTATTTATGCTACAAGTGCGGAAGGTAGGTGATTTCCGATGAGTGGCGTTTTTATTCACGAGCGAGCGAAGCGAGTGAGTGAATGAATCGACACGAGTCGGAAATCATCTTACGTACGAGTATCATACAACATTTTACTATGCATTGTGCGAGGAAATAAATAAATTAATAAAATGAAATTAATAAAAATGGCGGGCTTATTCAAGCGCGCTCAGTATATCCACAGATTAACTAATAGTTCCTCAGGCATATCTACTGCGCATGTGCAAATAGCTGTCACATCGTAACGCAATAAGGCACGAGCAAAATATACTTTCTGCCAAACATATTTTATGAATATTTCAAATTAATTTATTGATCAAAATCTAAATCTTGAGTAATTAAAAACGCCTAAAATGAAGTATTAGTTTTATTTTACCTTTTATATGAATGATAATCTGTACTTAACTAATTTGTAAAACTTTTCTCAAATAATAAAAACTCTATGCGTCGGGCTGACGTTGGAGTTAAAAATTAAAAAAATACAGCAAAGTAAAAAGCACTAGTGAAAAAAAGTGACACTTTCCGCACAGTTTGGCTGCTTGGAAAACCGCTCTTTTCGAGGACATGCATTGTAAAATTATAAATGTGAAAGTTTGGATTGATTTGTGGATGTATGTTTGCTACTCAATCACGCCAGAACAGCTGAACGGAACAGGATGAAATTTGGCATAGACATAGATTATAGTCTGGAAAAGCACATAGGCTACTTTTTATCCCGGTATTCCCTTGGGATGATAAAATACTTTTCATGCGGGCGAAGCCGCTTGCAAAAGCTAGTAGATGCATAAATTATGAACTTAAACAAAAATAAAACTTATACTAAATAAAACTAAATCAATACAATGGGAAAATTTATTACAAAAGCGAATATAAAATTTATACACAGTAGTCTTAGGTTAATATAATACAGATACACTTCTCAGCACTCACCGGGCAAAGTGCGTAATGTGGTCATTTCACAGACTAGTTAACGTTGATAATGCCATTTTTTAAAGAAATAACTAGTTGATGTTAATAATGACGGACTACGAACGAATTTATGAAAATTACTTGAGAATTTTAGAACACTAGCGATAGTAAACTGTAGATTTTTTTTTAAATATTTTCCGACAATTTTATTTAGATTATTTTTTATGATACCTACTACAAAAAATATTTGGGCAATGTTAGTAATGACCACGTTACGCAAATTGCCCGTAAACAATATTGATTTTGGTTTTAATTGAATACAATGCGGTTAAAAGAATAGATCTCTACATAGATAGGGTATTATGTCCAAAAGTAATTTTCATAACCCATAAAAAACCGAGAAGCTATTTTATTCTTTTGACCACTTAATATTTTTTTTATACTCGGAACTTAACAAGAGTTAATATTGACTTAACACATTTTTTATTTAAGGTTTGACAATAAAGTACACAGACTTATTTTTAGTTACAATATAAAGTTTATGTACGATTTGAAGTACACAAGAAACATCGCATTTTAAAAATCACACTTTGAGATCAATTTATTTCTTAATCAATATGCTTAAATACTAAACTTTCAATAAATAATATTGATGGACAATACTTAAAATCTCCGGACAAAGTAATTAATATATTTACGATAATTTTCACACTAAACACTTGTGAAAGTAAACGACCAAAATTCTACAATTAAGTATGGCAACACCAAACGTACACACAACCCATTTTTTCCATTTGTAACACTGACAGTAAACTACTGGTCGGATCTCTTTCAAAATTTCGACAAAACATGTAAAGTTTTTATTCTAGAAAAATAGAAAATTATTTTCTTTACCTATATCTTGGTCAAATACAATTTTTTATGGACTACTGAATACATTGAACTAAGCATTCTTCACATTGACCAACACCCATACACGATTTAGCCACAATTTCTGGTACACAAAATTAATATGACAACTATGTCAAGCACGCGTAAACTGCTGTTGCCTGAACTGGTTGATTGTTGACGATTCATTCAACCAAACACAGAAGCTTACCCACATAGACAATGTATCGAATTAATGTTACGATAATTTTCGTTCCCAAAACCGGGCGTTAAACATTGATAGACCTAGAGAACATTTTCTTTTCAATTTTATATCTTGACTGTTTTTCGGGTTATAATAAGGCTTTTTTATTTTAGTTCCTAGTAGACTACTAGTAAATACATTGAATTAGATATCAAGTAGGTAAATGGCATGCGGGCAAAGTGAATAATACACTTTAATATATTATAGACAGTGACTAGAAAGATTTACACGCACTTTACCCACAATTTTCACGATGTTCATACATTATCTAAATTAATTTCTAACATTGACCGGGCAAAGTTGATAATGACACTTTGACCGTAAAATTACATATTTACACAGCTCTATACATTGACTAAATGCTCTAATATTTTGTATCATAATTCAGTAGTTCTGATTAGAATTCTTTTTGTATAAAATGTAGAAAACATTCTATCCCTTCTCTATACTATCCTGCACAATCCTACTTCTCCTCAATACCTTCGTGAACGGTTTGAGTACCTCATCCCGAGGGGTAAACCTTGTCGCACGGCCACTTCGCTTCTCCTTCGTACTCCGCGTCACACTTCTAGCCGCTACGATGGCTCATTCTCTGTTACTGCAGTGCATCTCTGGAACTCTCTTCCACACTCCATACGCGATAGCCCTTCTCTCGATGTCTTCAAGAGGAAAATTAAGGAGCATTTCCTTTCAACGCAATGAATTATTTAAATATATGTGTATTTATCTTTATAAACGTAAGTAGGTATTTTATGTATTATTATGTAAATAGTTTCATCTTCTTTATAGGTATATATATTGTACACTGGATTACTGCCTTCTACTATTATGATCTCTATCACTCAAAGGTTTGCTGGAAGAAAATTCCATTTGGAGTTAAGCTCGCCTTTGTACATGAATTTTACTATCAAATTATTAAAATGTAATGTCTTGTTGTACAGTAAAGAATAGAATAGAAAAGAAAAATTTGTTTATTTTTGCAATCTAATACAACATTTTCCTAGATTTGCTTTTCTAAACTGACTTTTTAAATTATGTTTTATATCTGGCAGTTTTATTTATAATTATGACTTTAAATCGGCTAAAATAAATTAAAGACGTTTCGAATTCGGTTTATTTTTTGAAGTCAATATTTTGTTGTAAGCTGCAAAACAAATTCTAATCAAGAATGAGATATTAATTTTAAGTTTCTTTTAAATCTATGGATATATTTAAGAAGCTATTAATATTTTTTTAATATTGATTTTATTTAAGTAGTAAAGGTTTGTATATTGTGGGGCAACAGTTGGCCGATAAATTGTTGCCGTATGTTGCAATAGTATGTACGTGGTTAAACGTTTATTAAAATAATCAATATTAAAAATATATGTCATATAAATAATACTTTCTGTGCGCGATTAACTTTGTGAATATATTTTAATATATATTTTTAATTTAATACTGTTTCTTTTAAAAGGTATAGGAAACTTAAAACTAGTATGGCGTTTTAGGATGCTTAATATTTAAAAGATTAATAATTAAATATATTTAATCATTTGCTAATAAAAGGCAGTGAAGGGAATATTTTTATAAATGGAAAATTTCTAAATACAATTACTGCGTGGTTCCCCACAGTTGGAACTCACTTGCAACTTAGTTGCCCCGCAGTTACAACGCAGTTGTCTCGCAGTTGTAACGCAGATGCCCTATAGTTGCAACGTATGTGCGCCGCAGCTTACAGAATGTCAAGAAATCAAGCCATATCATGAAGAAACATGATACGGCACCAAACAATTATGAAAATCCTTGCGGCAATTATAGTCATAACTGATCTCGTAATTAAAAGATTAACAATCATCCAAAACGAATCGATTTGTGCAATAATTATAGTCGTTAAATTATTTAGCTAATTACATCATTCTAAATTAGAAACAGTGATTGCAATAATTATGACACATAAGAACTTTTTTATTATAGACCTATTAGATGTATACAAAAACTGTTTACGGCTTTTTAAATAGTGAAGAAGTTGGAAGGCTTAAAAACTGTTTAATAAATTAAAATTAAGAACAGTACACCGCACGTCGATGGCAAAACTTTGAAGATCTGCTGGCCTAGGTTAATACGGAGTTTTAATAAAATGCGAGACCTGCTTACACTAGTTTTGTGACCATCGACGTAAGGCCTTACTGTATGTAGCAACTTTCACGAAAATTGCCATGATTCACACACTCAATTTTTCACTCAGACATTCGTTACACACTGAAAGTCTTTTCTTACATTTTCACTACAGTAAAGATACTCAGACACAATAAAATCACTATAGGTAAATAATACCTAAGAGGTATCGATAGTCCCATATTTTTAGTTTCGCACTTTGCATCGACGATTATGCATTTTAAGTTGGTATTGGAAAGTGGCTTACAGTTGACTCAGAGTTGCGCGAGAGTTGGAACACAGTTGAATCGACCACAGTTGCTTCTAAACGAGAATGCACACGATCGCTTTTTGACAGTTACCGATTTTTAATAACCGATTTTTTGAAGTTAGGTAATAAAAAGGTATCGATTTAATGAAGGCACGAAAGTGGTAATCTACTGATGCAAGACCGAAACGGTCAATATGGTATACGCAATACGCTTGATCTGTTGCCAGCAGTGGATGGCTGTCGGTTGTTTTAAGGATGATCCTTAAATAGGCCTGATACTTATTTTCAATTCGTACTTAGACTTATTTTTACGGTCGATTGCATTCGCCTTAACTGCACCACAGTTGCTTGATAGTTGCGCTACTCCTGGGTCACAGTTGTCAAACAGTTGTGCCACTTACCACAAAATTCACTACAAAGAGTCAATAAATGCCTGTCATTCTTAATGTTGTGCTAACGCATTGAAGTACCGTAGTAAGTCACTGTCGGCACGCAGTACCCAAGCGGAGTTTAGGGCTATTGTGTCCAATGCTGCTGATACACCACGGTAGTCGCCGAATATCTCTTTGAACTGTAAGGAACAATAGCAATTTTATTAAGATTAATGCAACTACAACTGACAAATATTACAATAGAATAGGCCTATCTATTGTAAAAAAAAATCCCACACATCCATTTCATATTTGACATACATAATGATCAAATACGCGGTAATAGTAAAATTATTATATACCGCATAAACCTAGATTCTGGAACGACAAGTGGTTAATTTCTGAAGCATCGATAATTTCGTTCGATTGTGTTCCCGTCTCTATTATTCACTTTAACTTAATATTGGTGCGACATTGATAGACAGAATGCTAAGCTATTTATAAATATTAACCTTAGTTATCCACAGTTCCCATACTATCGCTTCACAGTTGGACTACAGTTGCGCTACAATCGCCGAACAGTTGCTCTTACGAACATAAAATACAAAATCTTACCCGATAGTAATCGTATGGTTGATATAGACACCTCGCGGCTGCTTGTAGAGCTGATGGTGGTAGCACAGGCTGTGGACGTAGGATACGCCATACACCAGCCGCACCACGCCACCTAGTGGATGTAATAAGAGATAAAATATGAATTAGCGTGCGGTTGAGAGTAGACCAACCCAAAAATATTTTTATTTTAAAAGGGTAGCAGAAGTACGACGAAAACAATGTCCTGTATACAGCTTGAAATCTGGTAACTTCAAATAAGTAGCAATTTCTTGTGGCATGTTAGAAAGTGTCTTCTGTTAGCTTTAATTAAAATCATGTGTCTGGCCCCTAAAGTTTTAGCAAGAGGCTTATCAGAAAAATGGTTTAAAAAGGTAATCTCGATCCTCAACAGTCTGATGATGAAACAACAATGTTTTTGTTCAGATTTGATTGAGACATTTAAGTTTACATACCTGCACGTAGCTGAAAATAGTGCTGTCACCCATAGCCTCCACTCGCGACTTCTTTGTGCTTCGTTTGATAACGTTGAGAAGGCGAACCTATAACAAAACGATATGTTTTCGTCAATCATTTTACACGACGTCATTCAAAGCTAAACAGCCTGGTCCTGTAGCCAAGTTGACAATCTACAATCGAAAACGCTAGTAGAGTGCGCGCAAGATAAGTCTGCGCGCAGCCAAAATCGGAACTAATCGTTTGTCATTTATGTCAAGTGTCAAGAGAGTGTATTGTATTCCGTGTTTTTATTCGTTTCCGAAGTAAATAATCGCCATCATTATGCTAAAAGTAATGTAAAGTGATGTCAGGGATGTTTTCTTGAAATGAACAAGAAAATAACGGGCCTACGGTACCGTTTTACAAAGATAGAGCCCGCGTTGCTTATTTGACAGCTAACTTTTAGGGATACCACAATTCTAAAAGTTTCCCAAAATTTTCGTACTAGCGGTGACCGACAGTATTGGTTTTTGGGCGGTACATAAATATACCAGCGGGGCAGGACCGGCTCGTGTAATATAATGCATCATTGCTATTTTGTTTTAGGCGTTTCTGACCGAACCGTTACCCAAATAACTCAAGAGGGGTATGTGACAGCAGCTTCTTCAAAAATGGTTGAAGAAGGAATTAAAAAGAATTGAAATTGAAGGTATTAGCCACTGCAGGACCATTGTTAGACCAAATTTAACAGTGGGTTCAATAATTTCATGAAGCTTTTTTCATTATTTACTATGCAAGTAGAAAAAGCTAGTAATTAACTACTAAAAAGAAAAAGTTAAGCATAATTATGCTTAACTTAAATTACTTTAAGTTTCGAGTAATGAAAAATTACTATTAAATAAATTAAGGAAAAAAGATCAGTTATGCTGGCAACATTAAGCACCCGTCGCGCGCAGACATATCGTGCGCGCACTCTAAAAAACGAATCAATGTATGAGAATGACACATCTGAACGTTAAGTCACGTGGTCAGACAATACAAATAGAAAGCGTTAACAATTGTAGAAAGATATTCGATACGAAGCGTTTGTAACCTGGCTAGGTTGGCAGGTATTACGCGTAACTCTTTGTAACCGATTTTTATTTTTTGTATTTCTTTGTTTTGATTTTGGGCTCGTGGCTAAATAATAACAGCCGCTCTGGTCGATCATCAAGGTTAAGCAACGCTTGACGAGGTCGGTCCGTGGATGGGTGACCATTTCAACATACCAAGTTGCCTCAGTGCCTCGGAAAGCACGTTAAGCCGATGGCCCCGGCTGTCATTTGAAGATCTTTGACAGTCGTTACGGGTAGTCAGAAGCTTGAGTTCTGACACCAGTCTTGCCAAGAGGTACCGTGTTACCCCGTTGATGGGATGTGGAGGTCAGATAGGCTGTCGCTCCATGTAAAATACTGGTACTCAGCTAAATTCAGTAAGAATGGAAACCGACCCCAATATAGTTGGGAAAAGGCTAGGCAGATTGATTGATTGTTTTGATTGTTAAAATACCTGATCATCATAACGTCCTGTCTTATCGCGTGGTATCGTTTTATTCAGTAACTGTTTTGGATATTACAGATAGATACTGCAACGATATTTTAGTTGTACTCGTAGTGTATTTGTAGACCAATGGTAATGAAAGTTATAATTAGCTCTTTAGAGACAGAAATAAATGTCAGGCAAATATAAAAATTTAAATATTGTGATTGGCCCAGAATTCAGCCACGGCAACACCATTCGGTGACGCAGTCATAAGGTCCTCGCAAGTACAGGTGACAGGGCATGCTGCGCACTCCTTGAGGTGGGCCATGGTCTGCGGAGATATGCTGCACAAGCACTGAAGACCAGTGCCATCAGAGAACCCCCACCTGTGGAGATTGTCTTTGCTGCGGCCAACCTGAGTGCGAAGTCTATTTAGGGTTTTCCAGGTCGACCACGGCAGATTGTGCCCAGGCGGAAGACTTACATTAACTATATAAGTTCAGGTATCCTCACGGTGTTTTCCTTCACCGTTCCCTGTGATGTCCAAGATAAACTTAGAAAGTACTTATGAGTTTGAAAAAGTCACATTGGTACTTGCCCTCGACCTCAATCAGGAGAGGCCAGGTCTTAGACACTGGGCCACCACGCAATTCGCTGAATTCAAGAAGCACGGAAGATCCATGTTTCGAAGTTTGGGGGAGGCCTATGTCTAGCAGTGGACGGCTTTCGACTGAATTGGTGATGACGTACTTACCTATAGAACAGCCAGTCATCAGTAGGCGAGGCGAGGGCGACTAGGAGCGCTCTGTGCGAGTACATCGGTCGGGGCGCGGAGTACGACGCTGTGAGTGCGCGCCAACAAGCTTGCCAGGCGGGCAGCCCGTGTGTGCGGACGCCGGCTGTGAAAGCTGCCTGTGTAAAAATAAAAATGTAAACATAAGTCGTATGTAACTAAGAATTCTAGAGCTGCGACTCTAAAAATCCTACTTCCTACTAATATTATAAAAGCGAAGTTTGTGAGTGTGTTTGTTTGTTTGTAACTCTTTCACGCAAAAGCTACGGAACGGATCTGGATGAAATTTGGCACAGAAATAGATTATAGTCTGGAATAGAGTCTGGCAAACGAAAGTAGACACTCGAATTATTTGCAAACTTTTTATATGGCAATGCTATTACTAATGTCAACCTCAATTTTCCAAAACAAGATGGCGTGTTGTTTTGATTTGTTTTGGTCTTGTTATTTGCATTTATTCAGTGAAAAATGAATACAACTATTAAGAGGAAACGGGGGTGGTCTTTTCTCCATACAAACGTTCTCGTCTGTTTTCTCTCTGGTTTATGAACTTAAAGCAATGATTTTTTACAGTAAAATGAACATCAACTTCTTCTATGTCCCTATGTTTTCCTTTTTGGTGATATATTATCCGTATAAGAACTAGAACCCTCTCAAAATGCTCAAAATTGTCTGTATTGAGTCGCTGTCTTCAGAGCCCTAGTGTACAAATTTGACAACTATTAATGAAAAAAGGAAAGATATTTACTATGTCCCTACATAGTAAATATCTTTCTTATTCAGTTTATGAAATATCTTCTAAATCGGTCCAATATTGGAGGAGAAAACAGACGAGAGCCAAACCTCGAATTATGACTTTTTCCTTATGAAAACTTGTCGAATCAGCTGTGGTCTTATCGCACGAATTTGTGGGCGGAGTGAGACGCAAGGGGTCTGCATAATACGTACACAGACGGAAAGGTGATGCGTAGTAGTTGAAAATAATATCGATATACTAGTGTTGAAAACAGTTATCGATAAACATATTTATATTGTTTACATGTGCTGTTCGTGAGAAATACAAATAGAAGTATTAAAAAGTATTGGATACAAAATAAAATAAAGTGCATGTCTATAAATGTTTATTACAAAAAGTTTTCAATACAAAACAGTAAATTATATAACGGATAGGTATCCGCAATCTCTAGATCGCCTACTAGGTACATCAGCGAAATTAAACTTATTTCAACGTCAGCCGCACGGGTCAATCGATCAGGTTAAGCTTTGCTTGCCGTGGTTGGCCCGTGGATGGGTGACCATCTTTACATACCAAGACCCGTCCGTGTCTCGTTCCGGCTGTTATTTTCTGCTTTTACAGCCCGAAAGTCTGACCCGTTTTACCAAGGGGTTGCATATTACCCAGTAACTGGTTGTGGAGGTCAGATAGGCAGTCGATCCATCAAAATCCTGGTATTCAGCTGCATCCGACTCTAACGTAGATAGGAAAAGGCTAGGCAGATTATGACGACGTGCTTTCTCTCACTGGTTTATTCTTTGGTATCCAACCGTCAATGATTTCTGGTAAAAGGCTAATGCCTTAGGCTTGCCACTAATGTGGTAGAACTTTTCAAATTAAATCAAATCTATCGAACTTTTCTAATAATGGTTCCATTTTTATGCCATAATGCATCGTCCCTCTTAATATTTTGAAAAATAAAAGCTTTTGGGACTACCTAAATAAAATAACAAAAATCTCGACAAGTTATGTGTAGTTGGCCTTGTACTTGGTAGAAGTAATTGTGATTCTGTTTTAATTGTAACATATTGCCTTTAAACATACATAAATCTATTTCATCATCATCATCGTCATCATATCAGCCACTGCTGGACATAGGCCTCCCCCAAGGGTCACCACATTGAACGGTCCCGTGCGTCTCGCATCCAGCGGATCCCCGGAACCTTCACCAAGTCATCGATCCACCTGGTGGGAGGCCTTCCAATGCAACGTCTTCCGGTTCGCGGTCGCCACTCCAGATCCTTTCTGCCCCATTGGCCATCCGTTCTGCGAGCAATGTGCCCTGCCCACTTAAATGTGGCAATTCTCGGGCTTGCCAAATTCTATTGCACGGGCTATGTCGGTAACTCTGGTTCTCTTGCGGATTTCTACATTTCTGATTCGACCACGCAAGGAAACTTCATGCATAGCCCTCTCCATTGCCCTTTGGGTAACTGTAAGCTTTCTGCTGAGGCCCATAGTAAGCGACCATGTCTCAGAGCCATATGTCTGGCAACACACAATGGTCATAGACTTTCGTCTTGAGACACTTTGGTAAGTTAGACGAGAAGATACCGCAACTTCCCGGACACTGCCCGGCCAAGTCGGATTCGACGGTTGACCTCTTTCTCGAAGTTGGCCCTACCCAACTGGATCGTTTGTCCCAGGTAGACATAGTCACCCACAACTTCGAGTGTAGAGTATCCGACCTTGATTGGAGTGAGTGTAACATGGACATTCAACATCACCTTGGTTTTGTGCATGTTCATCCTAAGACCCACTCTTTAGGAAGCTCTACTGAGGTCATCGAGCATTGTACTGAGGTCCTCCATAGTCTCAGCCATGACCACTATATTGTCGGCAAACCGAAGGTGAGTGATGTATTCGCCATTGACATTTATGCCTAGCCCTTTCCGGTCCAGAACCCTGAAGACATCCTCCAGTGCAGCGGTGAACAGTTTTGGAGATATTACGTCTCCCTGTCTCACACCTCGCTGCATAAGGACGGGTTCCGAGGTCTGATCCTGAAGTCGAACTGACATAGCAGCGTTTTTATACAAACATTTCAATACTTCAATGTACCGGTAGTCAATTTGGTACCGTTGGAGAGACTGCAGTACAGCCCAAGTGTCGATCGAATCGAAGGCTTTCTCGTATTCCACAAACGCTAAACAGAGAGGCAGGTTGTATTCTTCGGTCTTCTGTATAACTTGCCGCGTATGTGTGTGGTCTACGGAGACGATTAGTGATGACCCTTAAAAACAGCTCTAAATCCATTTATTTTTGATGAATTCCGTCTTCAGGTGACATACTTGCAATTTCATAAGGACAGTTTACCTTTATTATCGAGTCTTCACCTACCAGACCATCCGGGCTTGCCGCTAAAAAGGGTTTGTTTTCATCGCTTCAGATTCCTTTTCCTTGCCATAATTGGTAGCCACGGTTCCTTTAAATTTGTTATATAATAACGTTTCTCATATTTTGCGAACCGATGTTTTTGGTCGCATCTTACATATTCGCCCAAAATTCGATGCCGTAAGCCTCTTTAGTCTTTCAATTTCCCATAAGCTATTATCGCTTTGGCCCCAACTATTTTTCTTTGAACATCCTTAGTTGAGAGCAATCTTTCAAGAAATTTATTTTTCTTTTAATTTATATAAATCCAAAGGCAGGAAGAAGATATTTCTTCGAACTCTAAGCGACCGTAGTTTTAACAGGTTATGTAACTAGTTGTTTTTATTTTGCTCGTTCCGTCTTTGGGATACGTCAGTTTCCTTTTTCGGTAAAACTCTGTGAATTTTTTCGAACGCTGCTTTAGTTCAATATTATTTTTTGTTTATTTGCCCGGACTGCAGCCCTGTATTTTTTTTGAATGCGTGCATGAATAGCCCGTCGCTATTCCATGAAGTTACTACTCCATAACATCTTGTCTGATGTGATATGAACCACTTCCTGCAAAGTTAATTCTTTTTCCGCCAATAAATTTAGCAATTACATTATTAAATTGCACTACAGTATTATTAGTCAGGTCCAAAAAAATATTTTCTGTGTTTGCTGTTAAGAATAACATATAACCCTCAAAGTGTCAATTTCCAGACACAATAGAAATTACCATTGTTTTAATCCGATTTGGAAATATGGACAGTTGAGCTGATTGTTGGATATTTGTCCACAATCCACAACAACAAAAGTAACGAGTGACTGGGGCGATTACAAGAAATGCGCGAGCCGCGGCCGGGAGCGTTTTGGAGGCACGCACACACTGTCAACTTACTCACACATGGATAGGGCGGCCGGGCGCCACGCGCTGGCAGTTCGCAGAGCGACAGCGATAGTTTTTTCAAATACCTATTTTTCAAAAGTCTCTCCGCCCGTATTTCCTCTTAAAAGTGGATTACAGGAGATGTTGTTTCCCATGATGTCTAAATATAAAGAAAAACAATAGGAGAAAGACGGTGAATTCAAACAAAAACAAGATTGTTTACGTGTGGTGTTAGAACTGTTAGATTTCATAAATTAGTAGGACACAAAAAAATTTATACTTTGTTTTAATTCGTAATTACTATGGATGCAAAAACTTTTTCTCTACTAGTATTCACATTCACTTTATAATTAGTTAAACACGTTCATAATAATGCATTATCTTTTTTATCATACCATAATAAAAGTTGCATTGTATATTTAACATTTTTTTCTTTTACAAAAGATCTATATTATTTAGCAAGGGTTAATGAGATAGTGAATACTTGCGGATTTAGAGCAGAAATATTTGACAAGAACCCAGAACCAGTACTTGGGTGAATTAGCTAGCATAAAGAGTGGAAGAAAATGACTGATCACGTCATAGGTAGGTACCTACATGTTAAAAATAAATATAATGAAAGGGACAGAATTACAGAAAATAATATATAAAGTTTCATTATTAATGTACGGCACAGTGATTCCAGTGACTTTAATGAATCTTTTCTCTTGGAAAACTTAGATTCAGATTTTGATTATGGTAGTAAAAAATCAAAATTATTATAGAATACTGTTGTTTTTTTTTATTCGGATTGTCAGATACATAATATCTAAAGTATTGCCTACCTAAAGTACCTATGGTATTTTTATTCAGACGAAGTAAAATTAATGATTCTAAAGTATCAAATTTGGTTATTCCGGGTATTTCATACTAATTTTGGGGTTGCTATGCTGATATTTTTTAAATTTGCCGCACTTTTTCAGTCTCTACTTTCGTTTGCCAGACTCTAGCACTTATGATTTTTTTTACCGAAGAAAGGAGATTTGTGATGTCTATGACATCCAAAAGTGCTTTTAATGGTGTAATTAAGATAAATGATTTCACTCTGAATAACATTGTTTTTTTTTAATTATGTAAGTTATTTTAGTGTATCTGTATTATATTTTTTTTGCCATTGATGTATTTAAAAAAAATTGCCACACAGTTGCTACATAGTTGTTCTATAGTTGCTTCACAGTTAGACAAAGTTGTCACGCAATTGTGAAGTTGCACCAGATTGTAGGCATGAGTATAGGTCTACCAGAATCTCATGGCAAATGTGGAAATAAAAATTTGTTGTGTGCAATACTGGGGAAATTGGATTAAACGATCTTGATACTGTTTAATTTTTATTTATGTCTTTAGTATTAATGAACATGAGGTACCTATATTATAGTAGTCACAGCGGATCTTTGAGTCATTGAACATGGTCCTGCCAACCATTGCGTAAGAAACAGTTTTTCATCGAGTATACTGCATAGAGTAAGCGAGATAGGACGATGTGACATACATAAGCGAGTGAAAGAGACAGTTATACAATGCTATCTTCACCTTCAACATTGACAAAAAATAGCTACTGCGCGGGGTCTTGCAACCAATTCAGAGACACAAAGATCCACTGTGAGTATTATAGGTATGTGTATTAATAATGTTGTTATACATCGGGTTCTTAACATAGGAAAAATAAATCAATTGAATATTAATTTATGTACTAATTTATTATATATCATTTAAATCATACTTATTAGTATGATTTAAATGATATTATAATTAGTTATTACTTAAAACCTCATTCAGAACTAGAAAACTAGAATAGGATTCCATGAACTCCACTGGCATTTCAAAAACTTGTATCTTTGTTGTTTTATGTTATCTCTCTCCATCAAAATGGTTCTTTTTCATTGGCATTTAACATATTCAAAACCAATCTCTATGTATAAAGTCTGTAAAAAATAATAAAATGTATCATATTACTTATAGTCATTCATCATCATCAGTCTATATATACTTTTTTTATGTAAGTTTTATGACCTGGTTGCTAGGACCTTTGAGCCACGGCTTTGGAAAGAGTTTTGGATCTTATATTTATTCTTTAGTATGCATTAGAATGCGGATGTAACAGATTCTAATGTTTTTTGGAGTATTTGGCAGCAAATTGTATCGAGTCAGTCTTCCCAGTAAGCTTTGCAGAGGCAGTAAATACTACAATAAAATACTCCGCTCCACTATCCCGAGATCGCTTCTCTCAATGATTTTACAAATCGTCCAGTTGCGTAGACAGTTGAGAAACAAAACTACACCAATAATATATCACAATATCCACTAGGAATCAATTTGCAAATAATATTAACAGCCACTGAACATCACTCGACAAAATCCCGCCAAAAAATCCCGTCTATATACACGTCCCACTGCAGGGCGCAGATTATTACTTAATATTTTTCTTACGTCAATGATTCTCAATCTCCGTTAAAATCAATATCTTGTCGAATAATTAGTAACAGTTACATTACTGTTGCCATTTCCTTCCGGCCATTATTCGATGTGCCCTGTGTATTTACCATATAATAGTAATGGAAAGAAATAAAAATTAAGTAAGAAAAATATAAAATAAACTAAAAGTATCAAAACAAGTCAGTCCAACTTACCGGTCCACTCTACGACGTACTTTAAAATCAAAGATTGAGTTTGATTTACGCCTTCTTCTTCCCTTATTTTATGATACACATTGAAAACAATATGTCTCGCTTGAGATCGAAGTGGGTTTTTCGACATTTTCACAAAAATAACAAATTTTCAAGATAATATCAAAAAAATGCAGCAGCGGTTGACACACCAAGTACTTAGATATGACAGGTGACAATTGACATTGCCATATGAAAATCACAATTTAAAAAAAATAAAAAATGCCATGAGATTCTGGTAGACCTATAACACTGAAAAAATTAGGTCAAAGAATTTTTGAAAAAGTACCTAAACTGAACACGGCTGCACAGTTACTCATTAAACTATTAATACTAGCCTGTAACTCTCCCTCTGCAGGGCATCTTCTTATACAGAGAAGGCACGTGTATTGATCACCACGCTTGCTTAAGACGGGTTGAAGACTGGTACACTTACTTCTTGATAAATATCCGGTATAGTCTGGTTCGATTCGAGCCATGTGTCAAACAGTTCCACTGCTTGCTTCGTCACTGATGGATTCTCCCATTCTACGCCAGCTGTTAATAGGGCTCCGCTTAGCCATCTGAGAACAAACATAAATCTCTTATTTTGGGATTTGATAAATATTAAATGAAGCTAATTCTGAAATGTAGAGAGCAGTGGTGGCACAGGTGGCCCAGTGGTATCGGCCGCGACTTACAAGTTGTGGGTCGTGGGTTCGAACCCAGGTAGGCGCTTTATCTTGTGTAAATTATTTCATCACCACTGCTCTCAAAACGGTGAAGGAATACTTCGTTAGTAAATGTCATAGAACAAAAATTTCGAAGACATGTGACATCCACCAACCCCCACTGGGCCTCATTGTGTCCGGAAAGTCTTAGAACAAAAAATTCGAAGACATGTGACATCCACAAACCCGAATTGGGCTCGCGTGATGGATTAAGGGCCATTCCCTCTCACAGAGAGGAGGCCTGTGTCCCAGCAGTGGGAACATTAATAGGCTAAATAATGTTGATGGATTCTGAAATGAGTAGGAATAATGCGTATAAAAGCTCTTCTTTGGATCCTCGGACACGGCTTTTCATTTTTTTATTCTTAAATATATGTTAATAAGACTCCGCAAGCATCTTAAGATGAAGATATAACACTCGTAGGCCTCTTCAATAGCTACACACTTTACTAGATTCTAGGCTATTCTAAACCAGCTGCTACTAAATAATGTTGCAGCCGACCTTGACTTATTTGGTTTCTAAACTTGTAGAACTTCATATACGAACTAATGTCTTGGTGTCAGACAAAATCCTACAATTTTGATCGCGATTATATCAACAATGATAATTTTGATGATAATTTATATCCGTGTCGCTCGCTAGGCAACTGGGCTTATCCCAGTTGTTAACGACCCTTTTTGTCTCCTGCTTGATTTGGAGGGAAGTGGAAATTTGTATATTTTCCTACTCCTCCGTTATTATTTTCTGATTAATTTCGTTGCAGGATCCAAGACAGTTAAATTCATTCTCCGGACTTCGTCGAGCTTCATTGCCTCGGTGCTTTTCTGGTGGTTGCCATAGTTGATTCTGGCTTTTAGGAGTTGCAGTAGTTTGGGAATAGTGCGGTGGGAAAGTATCAGAAAAAAAAAAAAAAGTCCGACGACAACCGTCAGGGAGTTGACGGGACCAGACACAATACCCGTCTCGTCAGAGGATCCTCCCTATTCAATGGAGATTGCAAGAACTTACACCCTGTTCCACATACCGCCATAGAATTTCCCGCAGCATAATTGTGTAAGTGAATTCGGCAAAGGAAACAATCTGTTTCTTCCCCAAAAACGACTTTTCGCAATACAAAAAGTCGTTTTTGGGAAAGAAACAGATTGTTTCCTTTGCCGAATTCACTTACACCAAACGACTTTTTGTATTGCGAAAAGTCGTTTTTGGGGAAGAAACAGATTGTTTCCTTTGCCGAATTTACATAAACAATTAGGCTGCCGGACAAGCTCCTTCAAAACTTCTATTGCTCTACAAGAACTTTCTATAGCTACTTACAGCAGATCCTCTCCAAGTCCAGCTGCCTGCAGCTGTTCCGCAGAGTAGACGAGGACCTGTGCAGGATGCAGAGTCTTCAGAAGCCGGCTGAGAGGAGGACCAGAGTGTGCCAGAAGCAGCAGTTCTCGCCACCAGGAGAGGTGGTTGAGGACTACGCGCCAAGGAGCCCAGTGGGTTTCTGTGCTGAGGCGAGCTGGCAGAAAGAAACGCGGTTTAGATAATTATAATACGGTTTTATACTAGCAAAAAGACTTACACCTGTGGAGGCTCTCGTTAGGATGTTGAATTAAAGGCTTAATTAAAAAAGTAGTGCTTCTGGCCAAGACTCGTATTGTCAGGAGGTACTCCCTCAAGCCCTTAGCGCCGGTAACTGGGCTTCTTTTCCCAGTACCGGTTTGGTGATTTTTATATTTTTGTGAGAGATTCAAGTAGAAAAGTGTCGACGAAAAAATTACTACTATTTGTAAAAATCTTTGTTGGCGAGAGTTCACGTTTTAGTTAGTTTACTTTTTATTATACTGCACTCTTTTCAGAGACAGGAAGTGTCTCACAGCATCAAAATGTTAAAAAGTTCTGAAGAGTATCGTAAGGGTCAACAATTTACTTACTAGCAGCAGCGATCGCTCTGCTAGCAGGCAATCTCCCAGCTCGACTTAGTACAAAAGCATCGTCTAGTAACAGCGCCCTTTCTGCTGCTGCACCGCTTGCGTACAGCTCTGCAGCGCGCTGGGCTGCTGCTTCCGCTGTCTGTAAAGCAGAATGTAAATACATTTAATTGTATTATCAAAACATACATAAATCAGGGTATATAATTGCAGCGCAACTGTGTCACAACTGTTGCGCAAGGTCGGGCTACAGTTGCTGCAACTTTTCTAAACATTAACAAATACACGGTAATCGTTATACTGCTGCAGTTTTCTATATGAAATACATAGGTATAAAGATTTATTTATCGTTACCTCTCCATCAGTCCTATCCTGTGGCGCCACTCGGTACAGTCCCCTCGCACCAACGTTGTATCTCACCCATTTATGTTTGCCAAGGTCTGGTATTACCACTGAAAAGAAGCAAAATGTCATTATTAGAACTGCTTATTGCTTATAATCTTTGTATAGAAGTACAGCCGCTGATATGATTTGAACCACGGTTAGGTTCGAAGAGGCACTTCTTTTACAAAAGTTGCCCACACTATGAGCAACTTTTACATTTCATCATTTTATAAAAGTTGCTCATAGTGATACGTACAATAACTAACTGAATCAACTAATAACTGATTTACAGTATGCTTAGTCTTTTTGTAACTTACTTTCAGTATCGTTCATCCAAATTAGATGTGTGACGTTCTCTGTCCACCGTGATATCCGAGTTTTATTGTCTGTGTCGTACCTGGACAAAAAACATCAGTTTAAATGAATTAGAAGTGAAAACTGCATGAAAATCCGTCAAATACACAGATATTCCGTACAGCTGAATGAATTCATTTTTATGTGCTACTAGCTTCTGCCAGCGGCTTCTCTCGCGTGAAATAGTAGATTGTGTCACAAGGGACCAAAATAATGTATTGAGGGCGAGAGCGATTGTTTGAATCCAGAGCGAAACGAAGGATTCTAGAGCACAATCCTTCGTTTATCAAGGGACTCTTAAGTAGAATTCTAAGCGTAGCGAAGGATTCAAAGTACGTCGCTCGAGGTTAAATAATTTTAGTACCGTGTGGCACACACTGCTTTTCATTATGAGAAAAATAAATAAGAGATACTTTTAGTAGTTTACATAACCAAATTACAAATTATATGAGTTTCATATTTAAAATATTAGTTTAATCAATTTATTTGGCTTGTGGCTTTTAGATATTTTCTCTCGATTTGTTTTAAATAGTGTATGCTGTCATAAATTCTGTCATTTCTGCGTTTAATTTTACACTTTCTGTTTCAGGTGTTAATATTTCACTTTCACTGCTAGAACACATCTTTTATTCAATTTATGTGAATCAAATTATAATTGTCTATAATATTTTGATGAAAAGTATTACAAAAAAAATATTATAAGTGCCCGCGTATTTCTTTTTTATTTGGTCAACCAACGCAGGCGCACTTTTTATTTACCGGCCAGTACTTTATCGAAGAGAATTGCGTTCAAACTTTTTAATTAAATTGTGTTCCAAATTCAAAAGTCATTTCATCACTGTTATTAAGTGCGCCGGAATAACCCATTTTGCTCGCACTTATCGAGGAACCCTTCGCCTCTTTTCGAATAGATGGGATGAACAGTGTTTTTTTAGCCCAAGGGAACATTATTATTACCGTGATGAAAAGTAGCATATTCAAGACTATAATCTATCTATGTGCCAAATTTCACCTTGATCCGTTCAACCCTTCTGGCGTGATTGAGTTACAAACGTACACACACCCATTCATCCAAGCTTTCACATTTATATATAATCTATACCAATATTATAAAGAGGAAAGATTTTTTTGTTTGTTTGTTTGTGTGTTTGTTTGTACCGAATAGGCTCCGAAACTACTAAACCGATTTCAAAAATTCTTTCACCGTTGGGAAGCCACACTATCCCCGAGTGACATAGGCTACTTTTTATCCCTGTATTCCCACGGAAGTGTAGTACTACGCGAGTGAAACCGCGAGGCGTCCGCTAGTATTATATAAAGTAAGATGCAAAACACTAACATAAGATACTCAAAATATAACTGCCTATGTCTGCCTGTGGCACCTATCTTAGTGCACAAACAGATGTACTGATTACAATGCAATTGCATTTAGAGGTCTTTCTATCTCTACTGCTGTCCCACTGCTGAACAAACGGCTTTCCCAACACCTTCTAGGCTCTCTTTTTCCGTGAGATTTTAACTACTGTCTTTATCCCTCTTTAGTCTGGTGGCAAGACCAACCATGATTGATACCTTGATTTCTCAATAGCAGTCAGATTCTCCGACTAGCGTCCCGTTTATTTGGTAATATAAAGGTAGTTTTACACCGGCCAGGCAAGGCGTGGATGGGATGGGCGAGAATTGAAATTTGCATGGCAAAATTTCCATCCAAGCCCCGACCATCTTTAGTGAAAAAGGTGCGCGAGGATGTGTGAGGCGAGAATGGAAATATTTGTTAGTACAATATTGAAATTTATTGCTCAAAGAGTAGCTAACTGGCACTGGCCATGGTTCATCTTCATCATCATCAGATGCTGAATTTCGCATAATATTGAGTTCATAGAAGTCTGCTGGACATAGGAATCCCGCAAGCGTCGCCACATTGACCGGTCCCGTTCGTCTCGAATCCAGCGGATTCCCGCAACCTTCACCAGGCCATCGATCCACCTACTTCCTTATGTGAACTTACCAAGTAGCATTATGATAGTTATGCGTAACGTTCTTCCACGCGGTGATATTCTCCCTCTCATCTTCCTCCACGGCGAGTGGTCCCACCACGAATGTGACCGGTATGATCCACTTGTGTGGTGGTGCTTTCGTGGTTTTGGCTGCAGGGCGTCTGGTGGTCGGTGCTGGAGTTGTGGTGGTGGTGGCGTTGATGTCTTCTTCGGAGTCTGTGAGGTTTTCTGGGGACGAATTTGACAGATTAGTGGAATTTAAATTAATGAACTATTTATGTATGACTAGTTGTTGCCCGTGACTTCGTCTGCGTATCATTAGTACCCACGTTTTTATATCGCGCAATAATTGTGTACATTTGGGCCACCTTACTTGAGAAATTATTATTTTATCATACAAACTTCCAGCCCCTCTGTCCACCCCTTTAAGTATGATTTCTGGGATAAAAAATCCTATGTCCTTCCCATGGTCTCATACTGTCTCCATACCGAATTTCATCTAAATCGGTTCAGCGGTTTAAGCGTAAAAAGGTAACAGCCAGACAGACGGACAGACAGGCTTTCGCATTTATAATATTAGTATGGATTAGTTGCAAGTTATCGCAAATATTGTCGTTTAATTCTTTATTAAAGGTGCAGAGAAATACAGCATTATTCAAGTTATAAAAATCTTCTCAAGTACTGGTAACATCAATTTTGAATACGCCGTAATACCGCATGCTTCCTTAAGTTACAAAAAAATTGCTTGAATAGCAAATCCATCCAGGTTTAATGGTACTAAAATAAAAGTGAACTTTTATTCAAGACTGTAATAATGAACAATAATAAAAAATACGGCCAAGTGCGAGTCGGTCTCATGCACGAAGGGTTCCGTACCATTATCGCAAAAAAATCACGTTTGTTGTATGGGAGCCCCCACTTAAATATTTATTTTATTCTGTTTTCAGTATTTGTTGTTATAGCGGCAACAGAAATACATAATCTGCGAAAAATTTCAACTGTTTAGCTATTACGGTGCCTGGTGACAGACAGACAGACCACGGATAGTAGAGTCTTAGTAATAGGAGCCCGTTTTTACCCTTTGGGTACGGAACTCTAAAAAACGAAACTAATTTTCAAGTGATTCCAAAAGAATATACAAGTTTTATCGAGTAATTTTTGTTTACTGGCTAGTTAGTACCTCAGAATTAGACAAACTTTAGAGTTAACAAGTTCCTTTCATCGTATTTTCAAGGCTGATTTAAAAGAGAAGATAAAGACTCCATACCGGGCTCATAGAACAGCTCATCCAGATCAGCTCTCAGCTCCAGCGTGAGAAGATGGTTCACCATCGGAGGCTCCGGATCAGGAGGCTCAGCAGTCATCAGGAACCTGAGGACAAAGGATATAGGCCACTAGATAAAGTTTTCTTTGTCCTCTACTAACACTAAAGGAATTATCAAGTACACCAGAAAGAAAGAAAATATATGAATTATTGTACACAACTTGAGATGTTTAAATTATATAACATTGGATGTTGCTCTTTGTGTTTCCGCGTTTAGACTTAAGACTAAGTAATTATAAATAAAATATTAAGTATTATACATAGATTACTAAAAGAAAATCTTTCATTTACTGCCATTGGCAAATCAAATAAAAATACTTTAGCCAATGGCGCCCAACGCGGGGCACCTTCTGTAAAACTTTGGTTTATTGGCTTTTTCTAAAAAATATTATTATAAGTATAGATTACAAATAGAAAATCTTTCGGTTACTGCCATTGGAAATCAAACATAAAACTTATGGATAATCTCACCCATTTCTTCTTCAGTCTTCAACTGACGACGAAATTAATGATGGCGCCCAACGCGGGACTCAGTCTTCTTCCGTGTTGCCTTGTTGATACTACTTAAGACTATAGGTCTACCGGAATCTCATGGCAAATGTGGAAATAAAAATTTGTTGTGTGCAATACTGGGGAAATTGGATTAAACGGTCTTGATACTGTTTATTTTGTATTTATGTCTTTAGTATTAATGAACATGAGGTACCTATATTATAGTAGTCACAGCGGATATTTGTGTATATGAACTTGGTCCTGCCAACCATTGCGTAAGAAACAGTTTGTCATCGAGTATACTGCATAGAGTAAGCGAGATAGGACGATGTGACATACATAAGCGAGTGAAAGAGAGTTATACACTGCTATCTTCACCTTCAACATTGACACAAAAATAGCTACTGCGCGGGTTCTTGCAACCAATTCAGAGACACAAAGATCCACTGTGAGTATTATAGGTATGTGTATGAATAATGTTGTTATACATCGGGTTCTTAACATGGGCAAAATAAATCAATTGAATAATAATTTAAGTACTAATTTATTATATATCATTTAAATCATACTAATAACTTAAAACCTCATTCAGAACTAGAAAACTAGAATACGATTCCATGAACTCCACTGGCATTTCAAAAACTTGTATCTTTGTAGTTTTATGTCATCTCTCTTCATCAAAATGGTTCTTTTTCATTGGCATTTAACATATTCAAAACCAATCTCTTTATGTATAAAGTCTGTAAACAATAATAAAATGTATTATGTTACTTATAGTCATTCATCATCATCAGTCTATATATACATTTTTTTGAAGTAAGTTTTATGGCCTGGTTGCTAGGACCTAGGCTGGTTGTTAGCCACGTCTTTGGAAAGAGTTTTGGATCTTATATTTATTCTTTAGTATGCATAAGAATGCGGATGTAACAGATTCTAATGTTTTTTGGAGTATTTGGCAGCAAATTGTATCGAGTCAGTCTTTCCAGTAAGCTTTGCAGAGGCAGTCAATACTACAATAAAATACTCCGCTCCACTATCCCGAGATCGCTTCTGTCAATGATTTTACAAAATGTCCAGTTGCGTAGACAGTTGAGACACAAAACTACACCAATAATATATCACAATATCCACTAGGAATCAATTTGCAAATAATATTAATAGCCACTGAACTTCACTCGACAAAATCCCGCCAAAAACTCCCGTCTATATACAGGTCCCACTGCAGGGCGCAGATTATTACTTAATATTTTTCTTACGTCAAAGATTCTCCATCTCCGTTAAAATCAATATCTTGTCGAAGAATTAGTAACAGTTACATTACTGTTGCCATTTCTTCATTTTTAGTAACGAAAAAAATTAAAAATTAAGTAAGAAAAATATAAAATAAACTAAAAGTATCAAAACAAGTCAGTCTAACTTACCGGTCCACTCTATGACGCACTTTAAAAGCAAAGATTGAGTTTGATTTACGCCTTCTTCTTCCCTTATTTTATGATACACATTGAAAACAATATGTCTCGCTTGAGATCGAAGTGGGTTTTTCGACATTTTCACAAAAATAACAAATTTTCAAGATAATATCAAAAAATTTCAGCAGCGGTTGAAACATCAAGTACTTTGATTTGACAGCTGACAATTGACATTGCCATATGAAAATCACAATTTAAAAAAAATAAAAAATGCCATGAGATTCTGGTAGACCTATAAGTAATTTTATATAATGGCAGTTTAGAATAGAAATATATCTATTTCTATTTATCTATTTGTTTATAAAATGTTATGTATCATTGGAAGGACCAATTAACTTATAGATTATCTCATCTCTTCTTCTCCTCAGGTCTTCAACTGATGATTGTGCACAACTTGAGAGTATCTAGCATAATATGAAACTCATATTTTGCTAGTGTCCCACACTGCGTGACTGCGCTATACCGACAAAATTACTGATGGCACCCAACGCGGGACTCACTCCTCTCCGGGTTGCCGTGTTTATACTTAAGACTAAGTAATTTTATATAATGGTTGTATAGGCTAGAAATCTATCTTTTTATTTATAATATATTATGTATAATTGGAAGGACCAATTAACTTACAGATTATCTCATCTCTTCTTCTCCTCAGGTCTTCAATCGATGATTGTGCACAACTTGAGAGAATCTAGCATAATATGTGACTCATATTTTGCTAGAGTTTCCCACACTGCGCTATATTGAAGAAACGATTGATGGCGCCCAACGCGGGACTTTTTCTAAAATCTTCTTAGTTTCTTCTTTTCTAATTTAATGAGGTGAAATTGTTATGCTGATAAAAGCGAATGAAATAGAACCTCATCATAAAACACATACCTACACTTTTGAATTGTACACTCCACACACAAAATTTACTTGTCTAACCCACAAATGAGGTCGAAACCACTCAAAGAGATGGGAGAAAATACTTATATATGAAAATAATAATTAAATTAAAAACCTACAGACACGCTTAACATAAATATACACTAAACGTTGGAAATTAAGGATAGTGATCAAGAAACACATTGAAAAAATGGCTCCTGAAGTAATTAAAAATAAACCATGTATCTCAAGATAAATATTTTTAGCGCTTTACGTATTTAGTGTGTCATTCTATCAACGATGCTAATAGTCCTGGGAGGCCTGTGTCGCACTGCTGGGACACAGGCCTCCTCTCTGTGAGAGGAAATGGGCCGTAATCCACCACGCGGGCCCAGTGCGGGTTTGTGGATGTCACAGGTATTCAGAATTAAGTTCTAGGACATGTCGGTTACCTCAAGGTGATGTAATAATTTACACAAAGTAAAGCGTCTGCCTGGGTTTGCCCCACCTACAACTTATAAGTCGCTGCTGATACCAATAGGTCACCACTGCACTCAAGGTATTGATTACGTTATTTAAATTAAAAATTAAAAATCTTTTATTTCAGACAAAGTCCATAGGGTTAGTAAAGGTCTACCAGAATCTCATGGCAAAAAGGGAAATAAAAATTTGTTGTATGCAATACTGGGGAAATTGGATCAAACGATCTTGATACTGTTTAATTTTTATTTATGTCTTTAGTATTAATGAACATGAGGTACCTATATTATAGTAGTCACAACGGATCTTTGTGTCTTTGAACTTGGTCCTGCCAACCATTGCGTAAGAAACAGTTTGTCATCGAGTATAATGCATAGAGTAAGCGAGATAGGACGATGACAAAAAAGACAAAAGATATTTATTTCAACTGGGCCACCAAGCGGCACTTTTGAATGTCACAATTTAAATTTACATGGAATAAAAGTTGATTCTACCGTGCATTCGGAAAGTAGCTTGTTATGGAGAAGAATGCACAAAAAACTCCGTAAGCATATGTGACATACATAAGCGAGTGAAAGAGACAGTTATACAATGCTATCTTCACCTTCAACATTGACACAAAAATAGCTACTGCGCGGGGTCTTGCAACCAATTCAGAGACACAAAGATCCACTGTGAGTATTATAGGTATGTGTATGAATAATGTTGTTATACATCGTGTTCTTAACATAGGAAAAATAAATCAATTGAATATAATAATAATAAATAAATAATAATTTATGTACTAATTTATTATTTAGCATTTAAATCATACTAATAACTTAAAACCTCATTCAGAACTAGAAAACTAGAATACGATTCCATGAACTCCACTGGCATTTCAAAAACTTGTATCTTTGTAGTTTTATGTCATCTCTCTCCATCAAAATGGTTCTTTTTCATTGGCATTTAACATATTCAAAACCAATCTCTTTATGTATAAAGTCTGTAAAAAATAATAAAATGTATCATGTTACTTAAAGTCATTCATCATCAGCAGTCTATATATTTTTTTTTATGTAAGTTTTATGGCTTGGTTGCTAGGACCTTTTAGCCTTTAGCCGCGTCTTTGGAAAGAGTTTTGGATCTTATATTTATTCTTTAGTATGTATTAGAATGCAGATGTAACAGATTCTAATGTTTTTTGGAGTATTTGGCAGCAAATTGTATCGAGTCAGTCTTCCCAGTAAGCTTTGCAGAGGCAGTCAATACTACAATAAAATACACCGCTCCACTATCCCGAGATCGCTTTTGTCAATGATTTTACAAATTGTCCAGTTGCGGAGACAGTTGAGATACAAAACTACACGAATAATATATCACAATATCCACTAGGAATCAATTTGCAAATAATATTAACAGCCACTGAACTTCACTCGAATAAATCCCGCCAAAAACTCCCGTCTATATACACGTCCCACTGCAGGGCGCAGATTTTTACTTAATATTTTTCTTACGTCAAAGATTCTCAATCTCCGTTAAAATCAATATCTTGTCGAAGAATTGTAACAGTTACATTACTGTTGCCATTTCCTTCCGGCCATCATTCGATGTGCCCTGACCTACGATTTACCATATAATTGTAATGGAAAGAAATTAAAATTAAGTAAGAAAAATATAAATTAAACTAAAAGTATCAAAACAAGTCAGTCCAACTTACCGGTCCACTCTACGACGCACTTTAAAATCAAAGATTGAGTTTGATTTACGCCTTCTTCTTCCCTTATTTTATGATACACATTGAAAACAATATGTCTCGCATGAGATCGAAGTGGGTTTTTCGACATTTTCACAAAAATAACAAACTTTCAAGATAATATCAAAAAATTTCAGTAGCGGTTGACACATCAAGTACTTTGATTCGACAGGTGACAATTGACATTGCCATATGAAAATCACAATTTAAAAAAAATAAAAAATGCCATGAGATTCTGGTACACCTATAACAATTCACTTAAAAAACTAGTGTTAGTAGGTACAGATATAAAACTGAAAAACATATAGCTACACTTTAGCGTGGAGCTGCATCCACCTCTGCATCATCGGAGAATCCCACCGATCTGCGAACACACTGAGAATAGTGTTGGTACCGCCGCGAACACGCCTTTTTCTAATAATGGCGGCGAAACCATCAATGTTTGTGTCCGCAAACATTCCTGACGCACTGAAACGCCACGACAGCCCCAACAGTACTCTCAGTGCATTATTATTATTACTACTTATCTAAGGTATTGATCTCGTGAAATTTCGATAGCATTGGCAGTCCCATACATTTTTTACTTTTTTACCAGACGCCATCTTATCGCTTTCATTGACAGCTTGTCACTTGTCTAGAGCATCTACAGGGCCTTAACCGGATGAATGCTGTAATAGGGATGTTTCCTGGGTAGGAAAATAATAGTTCTATTTAGTCCGTCAGTGAGATTAATAATAAATAATAATAAACCCGAACCTGTAATATAATATTGGACCCGTATTTTTTACGTTTTTTTTTTACTTTAAAAATTGACAAAGTTTAAGCGCATCAACATTCAGGAGTGGGGTCTTCTGACGTCACTGTGTCAGTATAAAATGTAGCACACCGCAACGTACTGTGTCGTCGTAATTTTATGTTTACGTGGCAAAAGAAAAATACATGTCCAATATTTTTAGATTATCTAACTATTTTTTTTTGTCCACTGCCGTATTATCGAAACAATTAAAAAGCCATTGTGTCTCGCGTGGATTCACATTTCGGGCACTCAAGGGGATAAAAAAGGATGACTTAAAACGAAGACCTAGGGTAAACCACCCTTTCGCTGGCACCCCTCCTGTTATTGCCACTTCTGATTTTATAGGCTAAAAATAGGCAAACCATCGATTTATGCAAAGTTGGAATTTCTATGCCAGTGAGGGATTTCAGATAGGTTTTTTTTATAATTAAATAAAAAATCTGGATGAAACAAATCTTAAAATAAATATTAGAATATTTCCGTCGATGTCATTATAAGTCTGACACGCACTCCCGCTTCACCCAGAGCGGGAGAAGTCATTGGATGACAACCCACAAAAAAACAAAAAAAGCACTCTCTTGAAGTGCCAATAACTGGTTATCTTCACCTACCTCTCTTGCTTCAGAAGCACATCGTTGCCCATAGAAGACGCACACAGTAGGGGGTAGCCGGGCCGTTCGCACCAGCCATCCCATGCTGCGCCACTCACTCCATCGTCTGTGCCGTCTCGCTCCAACGCGCGCCAGAGGTCCCTGGGTAGAGAGAGATAGCGTTAGTATCAGATGTTAAGCCAACTTTATTGCACTACAAAAAACGAACAGAGAGTAGTAAATTAAGTTCCACGGATCTTCTACATGTGCGAGGAGAGTAACTTTATGTTTGTTAGTATGTTTGTTTTATTTCCGTTTTAAAGCCGTATTACAAATATTATTTTGACAATTAAAAACCGAAAAAAATACATGTAATTTTAAAACTTTTTATGGGCATTATACAAAAATCTGGCCAAAAACAAATTGACCACAAAAAAAAGTGTTCCTTGTATAGGAAGCAAACCGCAACCTAATTGTGTAAGTAAATTCAGCAACGGAAACAATCTGTTTCTTTCCCAAAAACACACACATACACAAAGAAGTTGAGTATGTTGTTTTTGAGCAAGAACCAGATTGTTTCCTTTGCCGAATTCACTTACACAATTAGGCTGCCGGTAAAGATCCTTTAATATTGGCGTAGTATGATTAGGAGTCCAGCTTATTCAGGATTTGTAACTCCGGTCGACTATGTGTTCCTTAAAGTACCGTATTATATTATATTAAAACCTTTCACACTTTAAATGTTAAAAAGACTGCTGATCTGTGGGGTCATTCTGTTGAAGTCGCCAAGTCTATTATTGATATTGTCGCACCTAGTTTAGCTATTATCTTTAATAATTGTATCGACTGTGGGGAGTTTCCTGACCTAATGAAAAATAGTAAAATAATACCTTTGTTTAAATCAGGTAGTACATCAGACCCTACAAATCATAGACCTATTTCAGTACTACCTACTTTTAGTAAAATATTTGAGAAATTAATTTTAGAGCAATTGCAAAGATTTTTTAATAAACATAAATTATTACATAGCAAACAGTTCGGGTTTACAAGGGGTCGTTCAACTACTGATGTGTTGAGCTTTTGGGACATATTTATAATGCATGGGAGGATAAGTGCGATGCCTTGGGCATCTTTTGTGATTTGTCCAAGGCATTTGATTGTGTTCTTCATGAAACCCTAATCAGGAAACTCCGCCACTACGGGGTCCGGAACAGCGCTCTGGATCTTCTTACTTCATACTTGAGTAATAGGATTCAGAGCGTTGACGTTAATGGAAAAAGATCTCCCGGATCTATAGTAACAATGGGAGTCCCGCAGGGCTCGATTCTTGGTCCTTTCTTGTTTCTTATTTATACTAATAATTTGCCTTACCTCATAAAGGATATCCATAATATAGTGTTGTTTGCGTATGATACTTCAATTTTGTTTAAACTTAAACGTCAGCAGCTGGTTACTGACGATGTAAATAGCGCAATCTCAAAAGTAGTTCACTGGTTCAATGTTAACAATTTACTTTTTAATGAAAAAAAAAACGAAATGCATTAAGTTTACCCTACCTCACGTTAGGCAGGTGAAAACTGATGAGCTGATAAAGGGCGAAGAATTGAATCCTGAGAATAGCACAGTATTCTTAGGTTTAACTTTGGATGCTAAGCTTCAGTGGGGCCCACATATAGATAAATTGTCAAAGAAGCTAAGCTCCGCAGATATGCTGTTAGAAAAATTCGTAATTTAACGGACATAGAGACAGCCCGTTTAGTATACTTTAGCTATTTTCATAGTGTAATGTCGTACGGTATTCTGTTGTGGGGAAATGCCGCCGACATCCAGACTATCTTTGTTTTGCAGAAAAGAGCTGTTCGATCAATTTATAAATTAAGCCCGAGACACTCTCTCAGAGAGAAATTTAAGGAGATTAATGTAATGACTGTGCCTTCTCAGTATATTTATGAAAATCTTTTAAATGCTCATTAAAATATAAAATTGTTTAAAAAATACAGTGATATCCATAATATAAATACTAGGAACAAACACAAATTTGTAATACCTACAACAAGGCTCAAGAAAATAGGTGGATCGTTTAGATGTCAATGTGTACGCTTTTATAATATGCTTCCAAGCCACGTACAAAATCTAAGTCTTAACAAATTTAAATCATTCATTAAACGTAAGTTGTGCCAAAAAGCGTTTTATAGCATTAAAGATTACGTTGAGGATAAAACGGCTTGGGAGTGAGCTGCTCCAATTAATTTAGTTTTTTTGTTTAAATATTTAGCACCATGAATTTTGTTATTTAAAAAAAAAAAAAAAAAAAAAAATATTTGTTTTCTTGCAATGACAAGAATATTTACTTTTTAAAGTATTATATTATTTTATTTTAATTATTGTGAATGTGAAGACTATGTGGATCATTATTTTGTTTTTTAATTCATCTTTGTTTTTAATCACGGTCTGGCAGTTTGAGTAGTTTATGCGGCCTACCCGAATGTCCTTTCTTTGGTATTGTTCGTCGAATCGTTGTGCTCCTTAAATTCTGAGTTGAGCTGCTCGGTTATTGACAAATGCGTGTACTGACTGGACAGGTCCACTCAATCTGGCTGGTTCTTTCCTCAAAAGACCATTTCAGACATCAGTCTACATGGTCTTCACATGATCGAACCAAGATTTTGTCAGGACTTTAAAAGAGACTGTGACCTCTGAGTTTGTTTCGGCCTTTCTTCTCAGAGTAGTCAGATAGGAAACGCCGACCTCATCTAGTTTTAAAAAAAATATGTTGGACATGTAAAAGCGTTTGTACAAACCAACTTACAGAAATAAAATCATTTATCATTATCATTTATCAATAGTCCTCCAAACCGAGCTTCGGCCACTGCAGCCAAATTAAACGCAGACTAGCCATCGGCCTCTCTGTTCCTTCAATCTCATAGTTTGATGGGGTTTGGCCTGACCTGGGAATCGAGCCCGAGACCTCACGTTCAACAGTCGTACTTGCGACCGCGAGAGGAATACATAAGATAACCTACCTGGCATCAGCACTAGCGAAGCGATGATCACGCAATAACCGCGCGAGTGCTGCGCGACCGGCCGCTTCACCCGCCGCTTCGATAGCCATGCTTACTATTGCTGCACCCTACAAAAGTATAAATTTTCAAGCATTTTTGGCATAAGTAAAGAAAGTATTTTTTTCCACTACCTTGTCTATTACGTAACAAATTGTCTAAGAAATTAGTTTCGAAATATGAACATTTAGACAAGTTTATAAAATAAAATAAAAAAGAACAAAATTACATAATAACAGTTACGAAATTACTTTTGTATGGATCATTATGTAACTGGCAGAATGATACTGAACCTGTTACCTCTCGAAAAAGCGCGCGTTGATTGTGTGTATATAGTCTGTGGTTTTTAGTCTGAACGTTTCTATAGGTAAATTGTTGTTGGAAATTATTTGCATTAAATTAAGTAAGTTCATCAGGTAGAGGAAAAAGAATCGTTCGTGTCTTGCAAAAAAAGGCTACATCGCTCGTGTTAAAATCTCGACTTTTTATGCTCGACACGAAATGTACTATTTTGTCCTACAAAATGAGAAGTAACCTACAAAATACCTGGCAATCTTATTTTGATTTTATTATTTATTTTATCGAGACTTCCTGCACAAAGATAAGTACAAAAGCGTATTTAATGATTTCTTTTTTTTTGGTTTAGTGAATCCTCCAACATGTTCCTTCAGTTGCTTGTGGCAAGGCCACGGTAACTCTCTTTCAAATGCCTGCTTTGTTCTTAAAAATAACGGAAAAAAAAATGCTTTTAGGAACTAGAAATTGTATAAGAAACTCTATTACCTTGTGCAAAGACAGTTCATCAGTAGCGGCTTCAATATCAGCCCGTTCTAATCTTGGAGATGCTACTGCCCGTACGGAGTTGCTGGAGTCGAGTCTGAAATTAAGAATTTAATAATTTAATGAATAAATATCTATAAATAGTCTTCTTCTTCTTCGATGATTCCTTCACTAAATTATCTTCGACCAGTATTCAGCCACGTCAATACCCTTAGCGCTGGCCTCACAAAGGTCCTTGCATGGGCATTGTCTGTGAGCTGGTTCCGCAATCACACTGTGGCTGATTGGAGTACTACATCTGACTAAGTTATGCGTACAGCGGCCCACTTGGCTTCGTAACCGGTTTGGGGATTTCCAGATATATGGCTGTTTATGGTCCGCTGGGAGCTTTTCTGCAAGCTCAACATAGTCAGTTGGATGGGGGTATTTGAGGAGCCCCAGTTTCTTGCGAGCTTCGCTAGGGCTGTTGTATTTAATTATAGTCGATTTAAGGAAGGTCTTCCGACTCTTCAATCGCCGTCTCCTTGTCCGTCAATATAAATACTATAAAACAAAGTAACTCCACGTCTGTCGACGTCATTTTGATACGGTTTTAATTAATAGAAAGAGCGATGAACAAGGAAGGTGTCATGCGAAGCTGGAGCGGGCGGTTAAGTGCCATAGTCGACGGCACGAATTATTTTGTGCGCGGGGTTAAAATGTATGCTATCTCATCCGACAACAAGTGCGAAAGAGATAGATACTGTAATGAGCAGTAAGAAGCTAGTTCGCGTACGAAAACTTGTACCGAAATGGATGATGATTTAGGACGAAAACGAGCGCGCGAAACAGACCTTTGGAAGTATGGTTATCATGAAAAAACTTTATATTTATATTTTTTTAATTAAATTATTTGCATTGTTGAACTTCTAACCTATCTCTGTATGGTAGCTGTTTTGCAATTTTCCTTCTGCTTATGGTATTTGTTTCCGCCCAAAGATGCGTTAAAATTAGTGTTGAAACATGGAACTTGCCGACGTTCATAACTTTCAAATAATGTTTTTTTTTTACTTTTTGTTTCCATACGGTGCTAGATAAAGATGAGACAAATTGATATCATTTTTATTTTGAACGTACGTCGTCAATCAGTGGAGTAATGGCCAGACTACGTTTGTATGGAAGAATGATCGACTAGTGTAACCTTAAGAGGAAATGCGGGCAGAGAGCTCTGACTGAATTTCCTTAGTTAAAAGTCATAATTCGATGTTTGGCTCTCGCCTATTATCCTCCTCCAATATTGGACCAATTTAAAAGATATTCAATAAACTGGCACGTAAATATATATACTACAAAGGTCTAGCGCCTAACTGTGTCAGTTCCTGAGGTATGGGAGCGGTACGGGAGGGGTGTGTTAAGTGTTTACGAAACGTCAAACGACGCGTAACTTCAGTAGTTGGGCGTCAGGCTTGCTGTCGTCAACACGTGTTAATTGGACAGGTCGCTTCAAGTAAAACGCACACGGTATTCGCAACCAAAGATGAGTCCTCCAATAAGGTCTCAAACTAAACAAGTATCTTATACAGAGTAAGAAAAAATTTTTTTTTTTTTAAATTAGGTCCCAATTCTGCTGAGTTTAAAGATGACATTAACATACATAAATAATAATATTAAAAAATATCATTAGATAGCCAAACGTTATTTATTTATTTACCATTTATTTTTTAGTGCTTATCAATAAGCTTGGAGAAAACTGTGAGACTCGATTCCTAAACTACTTATTTATAATATTTACCTACAAATTTGTACCCTTGGTAGGCGAGTCCGACTCGCACTTGTCCGGTTTTTTTGTTTTTATTATCACACGCCAAAATATTAAAGAAAAATAAATTAATAAAAATAAAAGCACAAAAAAAATATCATAAGCATATCGTAAGAGATATCTGCATTAAAATATATCACATGAATAGCGAGACAGTTAGGACACGTCATGTCACGTCACTTGTCACCCCTCCCGTACCGCTCCCATACCTCAGGAACTGACACAGTTAGGCGCTAGACCTATATGTCCCTATGTTTTTCTTTTTCATTTATAGTTGTCAAATTTGGACACTAGGCTTCTGATGACAGCGTATTGTCGAGCATTTTTTAAGGGTTCTAGTGCTTCTAAAGATAATGTATCATCAAAAATATATAATATGTAATATCTTTATTTTTCAGTTTATCGAATATCTTTTAAATTGGTTCAATATTGGAGGAGGAATTACTCATCATTTTATTTTCCACACAATTCTATATCAAAACCTACAAGTATTTTGCTATAAGTTTAGTTTTTACCTCAACAGGTTTCATAATGGCGCCCAACGCGGGACTCTTAAAATAGCCTCTACGACTTTTATCCTATACTCTGACCAAGATGAAGGTACCATATTTACTAACAAAGCACTGACAGCTCAATATGCTAAATAAAATGTTAGGTTCACTCTAATCAAATCTTCTAGTCCTTGGATATTTTATGTTCTCGAACTATTTTTAATCTGTACTAACTCAGTTAAATCGATGTACAACAGACTACATCGATTTAGTTTTATTTTTGTTGTTGGTAGCCCTAAAAAAATGCTGGTTTACTTTTTTAATAAATATTGTATCTTCAAAATGATTGGCGTATAAGTAGTCTTTGAAGATAACTGCACTTACCTCAAAGCCGGCAACACATGATCTAGAAGCAGTGCATCAGCAGGGAGCTGTGCGTCTGTGTGCGGCGGGGAGGGGGCCTTCTCCGCCAGGACTGACGTCAGAGCTTCCAGCAGCCATTGAGAAGACCACCAGCGAGGGGATACTGTGCCACCGAACCACTGAAAAATAAAATAAATGTTAACAGGCTTTTACACGAAATTTGTAGTAAACTGCCTCTTTGATATTCTGGTGGTGGTAACTTACGAACACCTACAATATTTATTTTCTTTACTAACTTTTATTTCAAAGCTTATAGCTTATAGCATATTCACTGGCAGTCGGATACAAAAAACCAACTGTGCCATACCTACGACATGATCAAAAATGGGTTTTCTAGTTGAATTTTCTTTTTTTCGCTTCCACTCAGAACTTGTATTTAATTTTATTATGTCACCATACCGAAGATATCCTGAACGTCAGCCTGTACGAGATTAGGATGGCTTAGAAACAGCTTAAAAACAACAAGGCACCGGGTGATGACGGAATCACTGCTGAACTCCTGAAGGCGGGTAGAATACCGGTCCTTAAGGCCCTTCAGAAGCTGTTTGATTCCGTCATATTCGAGGGCAAAACGCCACAGGCATGGTGCAAGGGTGTACTGTACAGGCATGGTACTCTTTTTCAAGAAAGGCGACAATGCCCGGCTGAAGAACTATAGGCCCATCTCACTTCTTAGCCATGTCTACAAGTTGTTTACAAGAGTCATCACGAATCGTCTCGCGCGCAGGTTTGACGATTTCCAGCCTCCCGAACAAGCCAGATGCCGTAAAGGCTTCAGCACCGTAGACCACATACTTACGCTACAGCTGGTCATACAGAAGACCGAAGAGTATAACCTGCCTCTCTGTTTAGCGTTTGTGGACTACGAGAAAGCCTTCGAATCAATCGAGACTTGGGCTGTACTGCAGTCTCTCCAACGGTGCCAAATCGACTACCGGTACATTGAGGTGTTGGAGTTTTTATACAAAAACGCCACCATGTCAGTCCGTCTTCAGGATCAGACCTCGAAACCAATCCTTCTCCAGCGCGGCGTGAGACCGGGAGACGTCATTCTCTAACTGTTCACTGCTGCGCTGGAGGATGTCTTCAAGGTTCTGGACTGGAGGGGGCTTAGCATTAACGTTAATGGCGAGTACATTACTCACCTTCGGTTTGCCGACGACATAGTGGTCATGGCTGAGAACATGGCAAGCTTCAGTAAAATGCTCGATGACCTTAGTATAGCTTCCGAAAGATTGGGTCTAAGAATGAACATGGACAAAACCAAGGTGATGCTGAATGCACATGTAACACCCACTCCTATCAAGATCGGAGACTCTACACTCGAAGTCGTAGACGATTATGTCTACCTGGGACAAACGGTCCAGTTGGTTAGGTCCAACTTCGAGAAAGAGGTCAACCGTCGAATCCGACTCGGCTGGGCGGCGTTCGGGAAGTTGCGTGGTATCTTCTCGTCCAATTTATCGCAGTGTCTCAAGACAAAAGTATATATGTATATATACTAAAGTATATATACTATGACCAGTGTGCGTTGCCAGTGATCACCTATGGGACCGAGACGTGGTCGCTCACAATGGGCCTTATCAGAAAGCTTAAAGTCACCCAAAGGGCAATGGAGAGGGCTAAGCTCGGAATTTCCTTGCGTGATCTCGTCAGAAATGATCATATCCGCAGGAGAACCAAAGTTACCGACATATCGCGAAAAATTGCCAAACTTAAGTGGGAGTGGGCAGGGCACATTGCTCGCAGAACGGATGGCTGATGGGGCCGAAAAGTTCTGGAATGGCGACCGCGAACCGGAAGACGATGCGTTGGAAGGCCTCCCTTTAGTTGGACCGATGACCTGGTTAAGGTTGCGGGAATGCGCTGGATGCGAGACGCACGGGATCGGTCAATGTGGCGACGCCTGAGAGAGGCCTATGTCCAGCAGTGGACGTCTTTTAGCTGAAATGATGATTTCAATTAGGAAATGTTGATGAATCTATTCAAAAACGATTTTAATTTACAATGTTGCAACAGTTACCTAAAACCAGCGAATCATCATAAGGTCAAGAACTAAACCCACCTGTTGCGCCAACAATCTTGCTATTGTTTTGGTATCCGAAAGGGTTGAGGGTGATAGTGTGATCAACCCCCAGCCTTCAGAGTAAGGATTGCCGCCTTCCACCACCACGATGTCTGGAATAAAATTAAAACAGTTTCAGTACCTACCATCTGTAAGCCAACTTTAAGCAAAATATAATTTATGTATGTCCGAAGTGGAAATGATTGAGGTTGACAAATCACATGCTTCTTCACCTCTTAGAACTTGTCGCCTATTTGCAATGGTTTCACCATGATGTGTAGTATGTGCATGTAGCCACTACAGTTTGTATTCCTTTACTAAAACACAGTTTAAAATAAACATTGCTTACCGAATTTAGGGAGGGGGTAAGAAGTGTTGAGTTCGAAAGCAAAGTGCTGTATCGTCTTTTGCACCCATTCTAGAAGCGGTCTGTGAAAGAAGAAACATAATTTATGAGACTATGAGCCGGTTTGTAAGAATTAGTAGTTATAGGTCTACCAGAATCTCATGGCAAAAAGGGAAATAAAAATTTGTTGTATGCAATACTGGGGAAATTGGATCAAACGATCTTGATACTGTTTAATTTTTATTTATGTCTTAATATTAATGAACATGAAGTACCTATATTATAGTAGTCACAACGAATCTTTGTGTCTTTGAACTTGGTCCTGCCAACCATTGCGTAAGAAACAGTTTGTCATCGAGTATACTGCATAGAGTAAGCGAGATAGGACGATGACAAAAAAGACAAAAGATATTTATTTCAACTGGGCCACCAAGCGGCACTTTTAAATGTCACAATTTAAATTTACATGGAATAAAAGTTGATTCTACCGTGTATTCGGAAAGTAGCTTGTTATGGAGAAGAATGCACAAGAAACTCCGTAAGCTTATGTGACATACATAAGCGAGTGAAAGAGACAGTTATACAATGCTATCTTCACCTTCAACATTGACACAAAAATTGCTACTGCGCGGGGTCTTGCAACCGATTCAGAGACACAAAGATCCACTGTGAGTATTATAGGTATGTGTATGAATAATGTTGTTATACATCGTGTTCTTAACATAGGAAAAATAAATCAATTGAATATTAATTTATGTACTAATTTATTATTTAGCATTTAAATCATACTAATAACTTAAAACCTCATTCAGAACTAGAAAACTAGAATACAATTCCATGAACTCCACTGGCATTTCAAAAACTTGTATCTTTGTAGTTTTATGTCATCTCTCTCCATCAAAATGGTTCTTTTTCATTGGCATTTAACATATTCAAAACCAATCTCTTTATGTATAAAGTCTGTAAAAAATAATAAAATGTATCATGTTACTTAAAGTCATTCATCATCATCAGTCTATATATTTTTTTTTTATGTAAGTTTTATGGCCTGATTGCTAGGACCTTTTAGCCACGTCTTTGGAAAGAGTTTTGGATCTTATATTTATTCTTTAGTATGCATTAGAATGCGGATGTAACAGATTCTAATGTTTTTTGGAGTATTTGGCAGCAAATTGTATCGAGTCAGTCTTCCCAGTAAGCTTTGCAGAGGCAGTCAATACTACAATAAAATACACCGCTCCACTATCCCCAGATCGCTTTTGTCAATGATTTTACAAATTGTCCAGTTGCGGAGACTGTTGAGATACAAAACTACACCAATAATATATCACAATATCCACTAGGAATCAATTTGCAAATAATATTAACAGCCACTGAACTTCACTCGACAAAAGCCCGCCAAAAACTCCCGTCTATATACACGTCCCACTGCAGGGCGCAGATTATTACTTAATATTTTTCTTACGTCAAAGATTCTCAATCTCCGTTAAAATCAATATCTTGTCGAAGAATTAGTAACAGTTACATTACTGTTGCCATTTCCTTCCGGCCATCATTCGATGTGCCCTGACCTACGATTTACCATATAATAGTAATGGAAAGAAATTAAAATTAAGTAAGAAAAATATAAATTAAACTCATCATCATCATCATCATTTCAGCCGAAAGACGTCCACTGCTGGACATAGGCCTCCCCCAGGCGTCGCCACATTGACCGATCCCGTGCGTCTCGCATCCAGCGCCTTCCCGCAACCTTAACCAGGTCATCGGTCCACCTAGTGGGAGGCCTTCCAACGTATCGTCTTCCAGTTCGCGGTCGCCATTCCAGAACTTTTCGGCCCCATCGGCCATCCGTTCTGCGAGCAATGTGCCCTGCCCACTGCCACTTAAGTTTGGCAATTCTTCGGGCTATGTCGGTAACTTTGGTTCTCCTGCGGATATCATCATTTCTGACGTGATCACGCAAGGAAATTCCGAGCATAGCCCTCTCCATTGCCCTTTGGGTGACTTTAAGCTTTCTGATAAGGCCCATTGTGAGCGACCACGTCTCGGTCCCATAGGTGATCACTGGCAACACACACTGGTCATAGACTTTTGTCTTGAGACACTGCGGTAAATTGGACGAGAAGATACCACGCAACCTCCCGAACGCCGCCCAGCCGAGTCGGATTCGACGGTTGACCTCTTTCTCGAAGTTGGACCTACCCAACTGGACCGTTTGTCCCAAGTAAACATAATCGTCTACAACATCGAGTGTAGAGTCTCCGATCTTGATAGGAGTGGGTGTTACATGGGCGTTAACCATGACCTTGGTTTTGTCCATGTTCATTTTAAGACCCACTCTTTCGGAAGCTCTACTAAGGTCATCGAGCATTTTACTGAGACTCTCCATGGTCTCAGCCATGATCACTATGTCGTCGGCAAACCGAAGGTGAGTTATGTACTCGCCATTAATGTTGATGCCAAGCCCCTTCCAGTCCAGAACCTTGAAGACGTCCTCCAGCGCAGCAGTGAACAGTTTCGGAGAAATGACGTCTCCCTGTCTCACGCCGCGCTGGAGTAGGATTGGTTTCGAGGTCTGATCCTGAAGGCGGACTGACATGGTGGCGTTTTTGTACAGACACTTCAACACCTCAATGTACCGGTAGTCGATCTGGCACCGTTGGAGAGACTGCAGTACAGCCCAAGTCTCGATCGAATCGAAGGCTTTCTCGTAGTCCACAAACGCTAAACAGAGAGGCAGGTTATACTCTTCGGTCTTCTGTATAACCTGCCGCAGCGTATGTATGTGGTCTACGGTGCTAAAGCCTTTTCGGAATCCGGCTTGTTCGGGAGGCTGGAAATCGTCAAACCTGCGCGCGAGACGATTCGTGATGACTCTTGAAAACAACTTGTAAACATGGCTAAGAAGCGAGATGGGCCTATAGTTCTTCAGCCGGGCATTGTCGCCCTTCTTGAAGAAGAGTACCACCACACCCCTGCACCATGCCTGTGGCGTTTTGCCCTCGAGTATGACGGAATCAAAAAGCTTCTGAAGGGCCTTGAGGACCGGTTTTCTACCCGCCTTCAGAAGTTCAGCCGTGATTCCGTCATCACCCGGCGCCTTGTTGTTTTTAAGCTGTTTCAGAGCCATCCTAATCTCGTACAGGCTGACGTCCGGGATATCTTCGGTATAGTGTCGGGTCAATCTAGCTCTTGGGTCGTTTGCTAGATTCGCAACGGGTTTACTGGTTGACGTGTACAACTGCCCATAGAAACTCTCGATCTCCCTCAGAAGCTCCGGTTTGGCGGATACAATCCTGCCATCATCGGTCTTCAGTTTCGTGAGCTGGCTCTGCCCAATAGCCAGATCCCTTGAAAAAACCTTGGAGCCTTTATTTCGCTCAATCGCGTCTTTAATACGCTCGGTATTAAAGCGGTGGAGGTCTCTTTTCAAGGATTTAGAGATCTGTCTATTGATCTGCCGGTATTTGCACGCCTCATCTGAAGACTGCAGGATCATCTCACGCCTCTCCTTCATAAGCTTGAGGGTATGCTCAGAGAGCTTTTTGTTTCTATCTGTACGACGGGTCTTGAAAAACTTATACCCGACCGTATGGACAGCTTCCACGAACCCGTCGCTGTATTCGTCGAAATAGTAACACTGAGAAAGCAGGTAGTTAAGCTAGGAACGGATTTATAATTTTATACAATTTATTATTATTCTAGTACTAAGCCAATTTAATCAAGTAGTTTTGTTTAATTATATAAAATACATTTCCTCATCACATGACCATACTAGGATGAACGGTCGTTCAGAAGATATGACATGGCAGTTGGGGTGACGTCACTCCAGCTAAACGACATACTAAACTACTAATGTTAACGAAGTTTTTGTGGCAGCTAAATTAAGAGTGGGAACTTTGATTGCAGCTATTATGCCTTAAATATTGACAATGATTGAATTATTCTACCACTTAGTAAGAGATTGTTGAATAAAATTATGATGAGTACATACTTAACTAGGCTATAAAAGACAGATAGATTCAGCTGCATCAACTTAAACTGGAAGCCAACTCCAAAATAGTTGGAAATAGGCGACGCAGATTGTCACTTATTGGCGCCCAGCTCGGGACTTATAAAAGACTCTAATAAGATTTATTATATTCTTTATATTATATTTATATAAAATACATACAGAACAAATATTTTCAAACAAAGTGTACAATGCGGTCTTATCGCACAACAAGGGTAATCTCTTACAGACAACCTTTGGATGGACTGAACGATAGGTGAAGAATTGAGGGTTGTCATTATGTGATATTCTATGAACGAAAGCGTTGTGGTAGTTAGAATTCGAATTGTTACGTGGTCAATCCCTTAATCCCAAATCCCATTTTGGCATTTCGACCATCGACCATTGATGGCATTAAATGACATTTTATCTAGAGCCTCTGAATGATGATGACTATTTAGAATAACTCACCCAGACTCATCCAAAATGACTTGTTGATCACTATACAAGCTGATCTCCGGCGGTAGCTGCTCCTCTTCGGGCGGCTCCGAAGTGGCTTCGGGTATTATCGTGGATGCTTCGGTAATGTTCGGCGTGGCTTCGGTGGGTAGTTCGGGCGCTGCACGACGTTGTAGACGACAGACAGCTAGCGATATCATGTGCGGTGGCATTGGAGGGGTTACTGCGAATTCGTCTTGTAGCTATGCAAGAAAAATATTAAAGTCAATTACCAGGCCCCTCAGAAAGTATTGCGAAAAAAAGTTTTTATATATGGGAGACTGGCCAGTTATAATGTTTTTCGAAAACATGATTATTTATAAGTAAAAATAAGTAAGTTCCAATTTCAAAATTTCCCTCCACATTTTTTGCGAGTTAATTCAAAGTATTGTGTCTCACTGAAATATGGATCTGCGCCGGGAACATTTTAGAGCTATGATTTTATACGATTTCAAGTGTCGCCTGAAACCGGATGAATCGTACGATAGACTTCAAATGGCATTCATGGATGAAGGCCCTTCCAAGGCAACCGTGTATCGTTGGTATAACGAATTCAAGCGCGGTCGACCAACTTTGGGGGATGACGAAAGAAGCGGTCGCCCTTTGACGGCTGTTACCGAAGAAAACGTGCTAGCAGTGAAAAATTTAATCCAAGACAATAGGCGAATTACATATCAGGAGATTCAACACATATTGAAGATTGGATCGGGAAGCGTTCACGAGATTCTACACAGCCATCTTCGCGTGAGGAGGATAGTATCACGCTGGGTGCCGCACAACCTCACCGATGCTCAGAAGCAGGCCCGGGTGGAATGGTGCCGTGATATGCTTAACAAATTTGAAGCAGGCTCGTCTCGGCGTGTTTACGACATCGTTACAGGTGATGAGTCCTGGATTTATCAATACGACCCAGAAACCAAGCGCCAGTCGACTGTTTGGGTGTTTCAAAATGAGCCAACGCCTACCAAAGTGAAGCGATCTAGAAGCGGGGGTAAGATTTTGATCGCTAGCTTTTTTAATTTGACTGGCCACTTGGTATCAATTCCCTTACGGGATCAAAGAAGCATTAATGCCGAATGGTATACTACCAAATGTTTGCCAGAAGTTTTCTCTGTTATAAGCAACAAGCGACCAAACACAGGGCTCCGCGGGCTACTGCTCCACCACGACAATGCACCTGCGCACACCGCACTCAAAACGAGGGACTTCCTGGACAGCACGCCAGTCAAACTCCTGGGTCACCCTCCTTACAGCCCTGATCTAGCACCGTGTGACTTCTTTTTATTCCCAAAAATAAAAAATCAGCTCAAAGGGATACAATTTTCGTCGCCGGAAGATGCGCTGGCTGCGTTCGAGCAGGCTGTAAACGAGGTGTCTGCGGCGGACTGGAAAAAGTGTTTTGAAAACTGGTTTAGGCGCATGAATCTTTGTATAGAGGCTGGTGGAAAGTACTTTGAAAAGATTTAATAAAAATATATGTACGTATAGAACAATTTTTTTTAGTTTCGCAAAACTTTCTGAGTGTCCCACGTATTTTAGAATATTGAATGCTAAGCCAGTGGTATATTGAGCTGTTTTGTTAGTTAAGTGGTGGTAAGTACAACTGTTGAGAGTTGAGTTCGATCCTTGCCTTGGGCAAAGTTTTTTTTTTTTTCGTTAGGATTCTCTTGACAGCGAAGGTCGGATCTATAAGACGGGCGCAGAAAGTTTGCCGATGACGACTTGACGTCAGGCGAATAAACGAGGGGAACGCGGAGCACGGCGTGGGTTGACGGGAGGTGTAGTCATTGGCAAACTTTCTGCGCCCGGCTTATAGGGCTGGATAGCCCGCCCCGTAAAAAATGGAAGCAAAACATATCTGGTGAAACATGAGTAAAATCCTCAGAGAGTTTTAATTCGGAAAATAAAAATCTGAATGATATAGATTGGCTGACAAATATTTTGGGTTAATGCTTAGTAGATAAGCCTTTAATTAAATAAATAAATAAGATTGAACTTACTAGTCGGTGTCCCAAATAAAATCCAGCTTCTTCGGTCGCTACTATCGGCATATTGGTCAACGATACATGGAATCTGTAACCGAAATTATTATAAAGCTTTACTTAAATGTTCCTTTACTAACCAATTTAATTTATTTTTGTAATATTTCTTTGATTTTCTCGTGCTAAGTTACAACGAATTGTTTGTTTGAACTTTCGTCTTCCTGGAATGCGAGGCTTCTCAACGTGAAGAAATCCTCGAAACAGTGAGGTCGCTCCTCGAAGCCTGTGAAGCTCCCAGGAAGCTTCTGTGCTTTTGGTCTGAGCTCGTGAGAACCCCCACGCTCAAAGAACCAAATGAGAGTCTAAATGCGGAAAAGGGAGTCCCATCATCATCGTCATCAAAGTCAAAGACAAATTTCATTAAGCGACACTTTAGAAAGTAAAAAAAATTATAATAATCTATATATATAAAAATCAATTGCTGTTCGTTAGTCTCGCTAAAACTCAAAAACGGCTGGACCGATTTGAATAATTATTTTTTTGTTATGTTCGACAGAATACAGGGAAGGTTTAAAAACCAAAAAAAATATGGTTGGTTGGATAGGGTAGGTAGGGTAGGCTAGGTTAGATAGGTGGGTAGGTAGGTAGGTAGGGTAGGGTAGGGTAGGGTAGGGTAGGTAGGGTAGGGTAGGGTAGGAAGATAGGGTAGGTAAGTAGAGTAGGGTAATGTAGGTAGGTAGGTAGGGTAGGGTAAGGTAGGTAGGTAGATAGGGTAGGTAGGTAGAGTAGTGTAGTGTAGTGTAGTGTAGGTAGGTAGGTAGGTAGGGTAGGGTAGGGTATGGTAGCGTTGGGTAGGGTAGGGTAGGGTAGTGTAGGGTAGGGTAGTGTAGGGTAGTGTAGGGTAGTGTAGGGTAGTGTAGGGTAGTGTAGGGTAGAGTAGTGTAGGATAGGGTAGTGTAGCGAAGGGTAGGGTAGTGTAGGGTAGGGTAGGGTAGTGTACGGTAGGGTAGGGTAGTGTAGGATCGGGTAGGGTAGGGTGGATAAATGTTTGATGTTTTTATGGCAAAACAAAGTTTGCCGGGTCAGCTAGTAAGTAATAATAATTGATTGTACCGTCTATTCGGAAAAGTTGCTTGTTATAGAGAAGAACGGAAAAGAAATTCCAAACTTACTCTTTTAAAAAAATAGTGTTATACAATATTTACATACATACATTAATTCATATACTTGTGGATGATGCACCCAGGACTAACACTACTATACGAAGTATAGATATTGTAAAGTATTACAAACACTAACAGGTAAATTCATTCTTTAGATAAATAGGAACATGGTTCTCACATACTTACAAATATTGCAAACATAGGTAAATCATGTTAGAACTCTCAATTTGGTCACTAGATGTATTTCCAAGTATCAAGATATGGGTTCAGAAATTCTTAGTTTATGGAATCTATTATGGAAGATTGTTTTATTACCTGTCTCTTACGATGGTCATCTTGAAGGTAGCTCTAAAATGGGGCTCATCCAAGCAAGGAAATACTGAGCGAGCGTGCGTTAGCCAGAATCGAGTGACTGCGCAGCGACTGAAAAAAAAAAGTTATAATTAACTAAGAAACGCCAAAAAAACCAGGGGTAATCGAATTTCTGTAGCTGATGTACCGAACTTTGGCCTCCTCAAATGGGTAACCACCCACAATAGGGTAGTTAACAAAAAATATCTATTTAGTCCGTCAGTTGCACCTAAAAATATTAGACAAGTATTTTTCTTTCGCCACGTCCACGTAACCAAAAAAATAGGTTTATTCCCATCGGCCACCCCCCAGCGACGATACATTGCGTTGAAATATCGTGTGACGTCACGTTGTGCTACACTTTATACTGACAAAGTGATGTAGTAGTAGTGGACGTATAACTTACTGTCTTTGCGATCCTGTCAAGAAAAATCCTCGTTGCTTGTCACTCCTCTCCAGTTTAGTGATGAAACGAAGACTCAGGGTGTAGTTGTACTTGCGACGGAGTTTCTCCTGCAAACACAATATATATCATCATCATCATCAGCCTTTTAATGTGCCCACTGCTGGGACACAGGCCTCCTCTCTGTGAGAGGGAACAATATATTAACTTATTGGAAATGAAAAAGTTAACCTTTGTATTCATGTAGATATACATTAAAATCGTCTGCTAATGTTACCTACATTATCGGACGAATTTAATGTATATTTTTCTCTCTTTCTATGAATTTAACAACTTAAATGGTATCAATAATCTTATGGCTATGGCTGACAAGCTCCGATATGCAGTATTAGGAAGTTCTGCTAATGGAAAAGGCAAGCGCCCCAAGTATATTACTTAGGTTTTACACGGCTTTGGTTCTAGGACATGCTAATTTCCTCATGATGTTTACCTTCACCGTTTTGAAAGCAGCGGTGAAGAAATAATTTACAAAAAGTAAAGCGCCTGCCTGGGCTCGAACCCACAACCTACAACTTGTAAGTCGCGGCCGATACCACTAGGCCATCACTGCTATAAAAACTTATTAAAACCCATACTATCAAACTTACCTTAAACTCAATATAACTCTGATCAGCCTGAGGATAATCCAAGGTCTTTGCGACCTTCGGTCCGAGAGACCCTCCTGACTTGAACAGCGCGCGCTCCGTCACGTTCATATCTCGAACGTTGAGGACTACGAAGATCGTGTCGCGATCTACTTTGAAGTCTATTGACACTTCGCCTGGAAAAAAGCATTTTGAGGAGTTATTCACTCGATTCTATACGACCTAATTGCTATCCCTCCTAAAGATGTTTTGGAATTGGTTATGTTTGAAGCCCAGTAGATGGACAAGTAGAGACTAAGCTGTAATGTCTTATTGACAGACATAATATTATATCAGACTAGCTTGTGCCAGCAGCTTCGCCCGCGTAAAAGTCGAAAATTATCCCGAGGTATCATATTCCCGGGATATAAAGTATCCTATGATCACATAGGATACTTTATACCTGACTATAATCTATCTCTGCTAAATTTCATCCAGATTCGTCGAGTGGTTTGAGCGTGAAGAAGTATTTTTTTAATTTTTTTAATGGCAATTTGTCGAAGACAATTCCTGCCAGTGTCGAGTAGTGAAGACTGATTTAGATTACAATAACACCAAAAGTTTTTTTTTTTCCAATGTCTTTGTAAGGCCCCAATAAAATGGAGGTAGTTTTATTGGCAGCTTCTACGGAGTTTTGTCGACCACATGTACAAACTCATGTTCTACCGCTGTGTTTTATTTGCCCACACTCGTGCACATTCACTAATATTATTACAATAAATTTAAGAAAATAAAACAGAGAAGCAACATAGACGCCATCACGTTCCCGCCAAAACTCCGTGAAGAAGTAACAAACATACAAACACACACACACACACTCAGAGACTTTCGCCTTTATAATATTAGTGTGATGTGCGGCATTAACTACTTAGGATAGGTTACCTGTCCTTTTACTTTTTTCCTTCTCGTGGAGTTTTTAAAGTAGCAGTTATTTTGCTAATGAAAAGCACGGGATTACTACTTTTTTAAACCACAGTTTTTCTTAATAATATCTGTCTTAGAAGCTCTTCTAAGGACATCACACATACTTCTAGATTATGTATAAGCTAATAAGGTAGACATAAATCATCTGTCATACGTGGGACACTCAGAAAGTTTTGCGAAACTAAAAAAAATTGTTCTATACGTACATATATTTTTATTAAATCTTTTCAAAGTATTTTCCACCAGCCTCTATACAAAGATTCATGCGCCTAAACCAGTTTTCAAAACACTTTTTCCAGTCCGCCGCAGACACCTCGTTTACAGCCTGCTCGAACGCAGCCAGCGCATCTTCCGGCGACGAAAATTGTATCCCTTTGAGCTGATTTTTTATTTTTGGGAATAAAAAGAAGTCACACGGTGCTAGATCAGGGCTGTAAGGAGGGTGACCCAGGAGTTTGACTGGCGTGCTGTCCAGGAAGTCCCTCGTTTTGAGTGCGGTGTGCGCAGGTGCATTGTCGTGGTGGAGCAGTAGCCCGCGGAGCCCTGTGTTTGGTCGCTTGTTGCTTATAACAGAGAAAACTTCTGGCAAACATTTGGTAGTATACCATTCGGCATTAATGTTTCTTTGATCCCGTAAGGGAATTGATACCAAGTGGCCAGTCAAATTAAAAAAGCTAGCGATCAAAATCTTACCCCCGCTTCTAGATCGCTTCACTTTGGTAGGCGTTGGCTCATTTTGAAACACCCAAACAGTCGACTGGCGCTTGATTTCTGGGTCGTATTGATAAATCCAGGACTCATCACCTGTAACGATGTCGTAAACACGCCGAGACGAGCCTGCTTCAAATTTGTTAAGCATATCACGGCACCATTCCACCCGGGCCTGCTTCTGAGCATCGGTGAGGTTGTGCGGCACCCAGCGTGATACTATCCTCCTCACGCGAAGATGGCTGTGTAGAATCTCGTGAACGCTTCCCGATCCAATCTTCAATATGTGTTGAATCTCCTGATATGTAATTCGCCTATTGTCTTGGATTAAATTTTTCACTGCTAGCACGTTTTCTTCGGTAACAGCCGTCAAAGGGCGACCGCTTCTTTCGTCATCCCCCAAAGTTGGTCGACCGCGCTTGAATTCGTTATACCAACGATACACGGTTGCCTTGGAAGGGCCTTCATCCATGAATGCCATTTGAAGTCTATCGTACGATTCATCCGGTTTCAGGCGACACTTGAAATCGTATAAAATCATAGCTCTAAAATGTTCCCGGCGCAGATCCATATTTCAGTGAGACACAATACTTTGAATTAACTCGCAAAAAATGTGGAGGGAAATTTTGAAATTGGAACTTACTTATTTTTACTTATAAATAATCATATTTTCGAAAAACATTATAACTGGCCAGTCTCCCATATATAAAAACTTTTTTTCGCAATACTTTCTGAGGGGCCTGGTACAGTATCATCTATAGTTCTCGCCAAACTTCTTGGCTACCCTGAAGTTGGATTTCCGATGCGCCAGGCACGGATCGGTGCTGTTTTTGTATGAGATTTCCTACTGCGCAGCCATTGTAGCCAACTTCAGGGCGGCCAAGAAGTATGGCGAGAACTATACTACAAGAGGCATAGTGATTACTACTGGCGGCTTTTTAATTATAATTGTAATGTCAACAGCGTTCTTAGATAATGCCATGTGTTTTAATTAAATAAATCTTACCTCTCAATTCTCCAGTTGTCAAGTTCGGATGCAGCCACAAACTATAATGTTTGGGTATGATGAAGGTTGGAAGACGAGCGCCACGCCATGGGAAGACTGCTCCGTTACTTGCTATCCGTTCCCTGAAGAAAGTTTTTTTTTTGCTGTATTTTGTTTGTTCCATATATAACCTTCGATCAACAATAACTAACTAGATAACGAGTCAAGTACAAAATCAATGCTAAATTCTGTCCGCGTGAATATATACTTACTACCCTACATTTAGAATACTTACTATGACAAACTGAACAAAAAAAGAGCTCACGTCGCAAGTGAGCTGTTATTTACCAAGACGTATTTCTTGCGCCGACCCTACATATATTAGGTATTAAATTGTTGATCGATGCATATAATATTTTAGATATGGTGGGTGTAACTTGGATAAGGCTGGCACAAGAACGTGGGGAGTAAGAAAATAAAAGAGGCTTATGCCCAGTTGGTTTAAATGGAATTGGGTGGGTCACGTCAGCCGCATGCATAATGTTTGCTGGTCAAGAGTCGCCACGCAGTGTATGCCTGAAGATACAAGGCGCCGTCGAGGTGGGCTAAGAAAGAGGTGGTGAGATGATTCAGACGCGTACCATGAGAGCGGATTGGAGAAGGACTTGGGATAAGCCTTTGTCCAGCAGTGGGTCCATAAAGTTTTGATAAAAAATACCCAGAATTGGTGCTTGAAGACGAGCTGGGATGGAGATGAGTTTAAAATGATCTAGAGTAGGACGTAAATCATCTTTTTTCATATGACAATAATCGACTACTACTCTGTAGAATATTTTGTTATTTATACTTACTTGTTAGAAGCAGCAACACTTGCTTCAGAGTCCGTTGGTGGTTGTCCTGGTATTAAAGTCGACTCACCAGCACATGGACAGTCTGTAACAAAATACCGTAGGTTATACTATAGCATAGGTTTAAACAAAGCTTCAGTATTTTAGAGGCGCAATGAACTTGAAGATCAGAAAAATAAAACGTTGGCGCCCAAACATGGGACATTGCTGCCCCATTTGGGCGCCAATAAAAAGAAGTATGTTTACTTCCACGGATTTTTTTGTAAGGCTTGTACCTTTGTTACATTTATGAGATATCTGGAAGCAAACAGTCGAATGGGATAGTCAACGACTTACTCAAGCTTTGTCCCAGTTGGGCGCCAATTGCGAGATAATCTACATAAATATTTTAGTATTTTGGAAAAGTGGCGTGCAAGCAGACAAGATACGAGCAGTTATGCTACACAGTAGCTCGATATACGCTGCTGTGTAACATAAAATATGAAAACCATGTAACAGGGTTAAATCTCATCTGGGCGCCAATATTATAATCAGTACCTTAACCGTAATCTTAACCGGTTGTGAAGTACAATCATCACGATCAGTGCATTCGCCAACATAGTAGAGAAAAACACTACAGTGAGCCATAGCGCTCGTCATTATGCACCATAGGAGCCCACACGATTTGACAGAATTAAGTCCCAGGTGGACGCCAATAGTAAATATAATAATAATCTTACAGTTGTGGAGTAGCATATATCACGATCAGAACAGTCGCAAACATAGCGGAGAAAAACACTGCAGTTAGATATAGCACCCGCTACTGCGTAGTATAGAAGCTCATACGATTCGACAGAACTGAGTACCAGTTGGGCGCCAATAGTAAATACAATAATAATCTTACCCAGTTATGGAGTAGCATATACCACGATCAGTGCAGTCGCAAACATAGCAGAGAACAACACTGCAGTGAGACATAGCACCCACTACTGCGTAGCATAGATGCTCACATGTTTTGACAGAACTTCATCCCAGTTGGGCGCCAATAGTAAAAACAGTTTTAAATGAACTTACCCGGTTGTGGAGTTGCATAGACCACAATTAATGCAGTCGCAAACATAGCAGAGAACAACACTGCCGTGAGGCAGAGCGCTCTCCGCTGTGAGCAGACCGCCACTGGAGCGTCGCGGAGCTCTCGGGCTTCGCGCGCCTTGTCCGTGTCTGGATAAAAAGAATGAGATGTTTTTAATCACCAGGATTGTATTATAGGCCCAGGTGTCGGAATAGTCTTGGGAGTTTGGGACACGAAAACGTACAATAGAAAAAGTTTTAGAACGATTCTAGAGGTCGTCCAATTTTCTAGTTTAAGAATTGTCGTCAGTTAACATAACTTTCTTGATGCCGAATTTTGCTGATTTTTAGTCCCCGGAGAAAATATTGAAATATTATTCAGAGTTTAGCTACCAAAATCAGCATTACGATTGTTGTGTTTATCAGTGAACCAACTTAACAGGATGTTGATGTGCTTTGTTATAAATTTAATACTCACCCGCCAAAAATGCGACGTCGTCTAAATCCTGGTCGACCATATTACGCCAAGCAGCTGCTAAAATAAAACAATTGAATGCTGTAATGGTTTGTAGACATAATCTCGATAACAGATATATCATTTAATGTGGTGCATTTATTATTTCATGAAAAAAAAAATACAAATATGGAATACTAACAGTAAAAACAGAATCTAAATTCATGGAAATACAAAAACAAGATTAAACTTAACAACTTTTATTACATACCTACCTATATCTGTCCCTGTTGCAATAACGTTGATTTCTACGGCATGTGTGGGTGTACTCTACTAACTGACTAAAGAACTTATCTTTGCACTATCCACTTTCAAGCTTTATAAATTCGTCGTAAAAAATCTTCAATATTTGTTTACTAGAGCAGGGAACATATTACCTATTGTCTTTAAACATTACATATACTGAAAATGACCTTCTCGTCAGTACCTATTACTGGGAGGTAAGGCCATTAAGTTTGAATCCAACTATGATTCTGGAATATATAATATGAAAAAAATAGATAACGATCCTCTAAAAGAGAACCTACCTATACTAAATGTGCTTACCCTTAGCAGAACCGTTCCTGTCGGCCTTGTACTTGCCGATGGGCTCCATCTGTATGCCGTCCATCTCACGCCGACCGCGGCATGCCGACGATCACCTGTTGACAAATACAGCGATAGTACTTGTTGTCTACTCTAATAAACACGGGTATTTACTTCTATAAGCAAATTCCACACACGTTTTACAACATGGCTGATCGGTCGCGAGAGAGCGAGACAGCATACCGGTGAGCAGTCCAGGCTGCTCACCTATTTGCTGTCTCGCTCTCTAAGTACTAAAGTACTAATTTTACTTGTCAACTGTGCCATAGAGTTCATCAATGACTTATATGTTGCCAACTATGTTGGGATCAGCTTTTATTCTAATCGGATGATATAGCTGAATACCAGTATTTTATATGAAGAGACTGCATTAAATATCTGTTACAACTCGGTCACACGATAACCGACAAGTCTGGTGTCACATTTTCTGGCTTCAACTACCCGTAACGACTGCCAAGATTTTCAGATGACAGCTGCCGGAATCAATAGCTTAAGGTTGCCCTAGTCGTCGGCACGAACTATTTTATGCGCAGGGTTAAAATGCATGCTATCTCATCCGACAACACGTGCGAAAGAGATAGATGCTGTGATGAGCAGTAAGAAGCTAGTTCGCGTAATAAACACTTTTGCAAATTTGTAACGAAATGGATGATGATTTAGGACGAAAACGAGCGCGCGAAATTTTATAAACAGACCTTTGGGAGTATGGATATCATTAAAAAACTACTAAATGTATCTGTTCAAAATAAAATTATTTACATTATTGAATTATTAATCTATCCCTGTACGGTGACTGTTTTGCTATTTTCCTTCTCCTTATGGTATTTATTTGCGCCCAAAGATGCATTCAAATTAGTGTTGAAATTTAAAAAACTTTCGACGTTCTTATCTTTCAAATACCTACATATTTTTTTTATTTTTTTCCATACAGGGCTAGATAATTATGAGACAAATTTAAATATTTTTTTATTTTGAACGTACATCGTCAAACAGTGGAAAATTGCCAGACTACGTTTGTATGGAAGAATGATCGACTAGTGTTACCTTAACGCAATGAGATTTTACCAATTTACCGTCACACTCATTATAAAGAAATAAAAACATGGCGATATTTTACTTTATCTACCTAAATAGGACCTATGGAACTTGGAACTTTATTTCTATCACTGAGTAGGTTAAAAGATCACAGAGATTTAAATTGGCCTCCGTTGTCAGAAAGAGATAAACATACTGTTCAAACGTACGTTCGTATCGCGGCCAGACGCAGGACGGACTGAATTCACTCAAGCTGGTCAGCTTGTGTTTGTATTGCCGCGCAAACGTCGATACAACGTATCTACCTCAGTATATATATATATATATAACATCATTAGTTAAACGCAGTTTTTGAGGTATTTTTGATTCGGGTGATGAATCAGCCACAGTTTTAACCATTTTCGCCAAGTGTTGCTTAACCTTAAAAAAATAAAAAGTAAAAAATATTTTATTTAAAGAATAATTAAAGTAACTCTCAATATCTCGCGTATAGATACGGTACTCGATAAAAACTTTATAACAAAATAATAAACCGGCCTCCAAAAAAAATCATGACGAAGCGAAAACTAACTTTCTTTTCTGAAGTCGGTGTCTTTGATACCTACTGTTTTCGTTTTTCGGCACCGACTTCGGAAAAGAAAGTTAGTTTTTGCTTTGACGTGTTTTTTTTTTAAAGACTGGTTAATTTTTTTATGTCAAAAAGTTTTTATCGTTCTGTTTTTTCTTTTGGTACCAAAGTACATCTCATAATAATTCTAATAAGCCCAAACACGACGATACATTGTTTTATTTTTGCATCAGATAAGTTCGATGGTACCATTTTCATTCTATAACCTTTCAAACCTCATCCTTTTTAAATTCAGTTGATAAAAAAGAGCAATATTCGCATCAACAAAAATAAAACTTTAAAAGCCCGCCATTTTTTTTTCATAGCCATAACAACCTCAAACTTTTACCGTAAAAAATAAAAGTGACGAAGGCAAAAATTCATTCAGCCTCCGCACTGAAAAAGTTCAAAGCGGCTGGCAAGTGCTCTATGGAACCAGGAGTCGTAAATAATCGAGTAATTACTTCCCACTCTAGTTTGTCTGTGGTTCTAGTTTGCACACGTCATTTCCTGCTGAACTGGTATGAAAGAACAACATGGGGGAACGGTTGGAGTTTCAAGAGTAAAATGAGCGAAATGGGTCTTTATTTCCGCCTGTGGGATTATTTCTGTTGTAGCTATGGTGTTTGCACGTAGAATTTTATAGTAGTTTTTTGCAAAGGGGCCTCTTTACAAAAAAACATTTTCCTTTAAGGTGAAGGTCACATGAAGCTGCTGGATGCGGAAGGATTAGGACCGGTAACAGTGGCGATAAAATCAAAATCAATAATTTTTATTTCACATAGGCCTACATGGGCACTTATAAAACGTCGACAATATGTGCACGGTTCGGGTTGGTCGATTCCTATGGAGAAGAACCGGCAAGAAACTCCATGGTTACTCTTTTAAAAAAAATTGTTTGGTTTTACAATATTTTCATGTTACAGCAGTACTTAGATGGGGGGACAACGCAGGCCCGACAATAAGTCGTAAGAAACTAAAACAAAAAATGATTAACTATATAATAAAAAAACAAAAGATTTAAAAAAAAAGAAAAGTAAAACTATACTTAAAATGATAACAAATGTTAACAATCTAGATACTTGGTCAAGGCCTATGTTCAGTATTGGACATCCTTACGATGTGTAAGCGATGTGTAAACCGGCCTAGTGCTAGTCGGACTCACGCACGAAGCCACCACCATCATCGCAAATCACGTTTTTGCATGGGAGCCCCACTTTTAATCTGTTTTTTTTTTTTTTTTGTAGATATACGAGTAGTTCATCTGTCTAGCTATCACGGTTCATGAGCCTGGTGACAAACAGACAGATGGACCGCGCAGTCTTAGTAATAGGGTCCAGTTTTTACCCTTTGGTTACGGAACCCTAAAAATGAAGACCAATTACGTATAGAGTCTTTGAATTGAAAACCATCACTTAAGACCGAAATTGCGATTTCAGCATTAAACATAATTTGGATATACCTACTGTTCTGCTCACACCGTGAAAACCAAAATTAAGAGAACTATCCAAGTGGTAATCCCTAGCTGAAGTGGAAGATGTAACTAGCTCATTTCAAGCTCACTTTACTTGACTGAGGTTTTTACGGTTTGATTTTATAGGATACACCGGTATGCCAGCTTTCTGTAATAGGAATAGGGAGTGGGCTACCGTATAATGCACCACGGAGGCCCAGTGTGGCTAAGGAAATTGTGATTTGCAGGGCGATAAAACCTTGCACGATGTTGCATGTCAAAATGCCAAGGCCTTAGCGACGATTGTTGTAAAATTACTATGCAAGCACTTATTTTATTATGTACCTAATTCTATTTAAAAATTATAATAAAACTTCTATAAGCTTTGGTCTGGTTAGCCAAATTCACAGACACTGTTCTATGATAACATTTTCCGTGTTTTTTATGAATTTCAAGATAATCACAGCTTTGACAAACTTCTTTCGTCGAAGCTTTGTACACAGCACAAAGCTTCGACGAAAGAAGTTTGTAGTGTGTGTGTGCTTCGTTCGTTGAATTCTTTTTACGGGATTTCGTAGAGCTTCATTGCCTCGTTGCTTTTCTGTTGGTCACCACTGTTGATTCTGGCTTTCAGTAGTTGCGGTGGTTTGGGAATAGCGCGGTGGGATTGCCCCTAATAAGTTCGCTCGTCAGCAAAGGCACATCTCTGTAAAACGACGCACGTTGTCAAGGACATGGTAGAACAAGACATGGTAGTCTCTTCCCGTGACAGCTGGATCACGTGATTGGCCTAAGACTACGTCATCAATTGCGTTGCGGTTCTCAAACTTTTTTTGTGGGGAAAAACATAAAAATAATACAATAAGTACAAATGTTTTATAATTCTTAATAAATCGTCATATTTGATACTTTTTTTATTTATTTACTTTGCTTTCTTTTAATTGATTGCATTTTAGTATTTTTATTTATTTCGGAACGAAAACTCACAAAACTTGACTTGACTAAAATAAGTCAAAAACTAATTAGGTTAGGTTAGGTTCGGGCGTAAAGACGTATTGACACAACTATGCCTTAAATTATGGAACGCGTATATAAATTAAATAATAAATTAATGAAAGGCACATACCAGTTATTTTAGGTGAAGTTAGTTACAATATTGAAGCCACGTATATGATAGCGTCTCTTCATTGGGAAAAGAAAAAAATATATTACGCCGCCTTTTATACTGCTGTTTTTACAGTTTACGGAACAATTAACAATTTTTCTTGTGTATCTTTCAAAGTTCACGGGTTCATCACAAATGTTTGGGAGCCACAGTATTTTTCTCACCGAGCGAAACAACGCTATAGGTGTGAGTGACACGACAATAGCGATGAAATGGCTAGTTGTCAGTATGACACTTGTCAATTCGATGTGTTGCCACTGTGTGTTATTGAAATACCCGAGCAAAATGCATTTTTTATCTTAACAAAGCAATTTTGAACTAATAATTCAAAATATAAATTAATTTAACACTAAATATACATGACATAGATGAACATAGACGAATCACATGAGTAACTAAATAGTTAAGCTAGTTAGTAATTTATTTTATTTTCATTAACTACATGAGGAAGTACCTAAATTTTCTAAAAAGGACAATCAATGGTAACACTTATCGTGACGTAGGCTTAGGCCATCCTGGGAAGAACATACCAGGCGAAGTATACGGAGTATGTTATTATACCATGGTCAAGGATAGCTTCATCTTTTGCCTCTTGAATGATATTTATTGACAGGGCTTTGGAAATATTTTTGAATTTGAAATGGAAACTTTTTTGTTACAAACAAGATGGCGATTTGTGATTATATCCACGCGCCAAATGGTCTTTGTTGCGCTTCTACAAAAAAAAACAATTAATTTGAAAAAAATAACGCTTAGAAAGTAGTTTAAAAAAATGCAGTTCCTTTTTTAAATGCCCGACAAAACAAACTTCTATTAAAAAGTAGAAAGAGGCGATGGTATGAAAGTCATTCAGCCTCCCCTCTAGTGCACGCAACGCGTTAATAACACCATCATTACGCTCCCCTGTTTTCCCGCGCTTTTTACTTGTAGGCATGATTCCCCCGTGCCCCATTAAACGATCTCCCTTGTTTAAGGCGTCTTTGTTTTTATAGTTGAGGCAGGCAGTAGACTTGCCGAAGTAAAAAAATGTGCTGACATTTTCTGTTTTTTTTTTTTAATTTATTATTTTGACAGCTGTCAAACTTAGTCTAGCCGTCAATCGATGCGATCGTATTGTAAAATAAGTTTTCAGTAGGTATAGGTTTGACAATCCAACTGCGCGTTGCAGTTGACTGCGCGCTTATTTAGGAAGCAAACGAAGTTTCACTACAGTCAAAATTTATAGATAGGATTTAGGAGATTCATAAAAAAAAAACATAGTGGTTTTAAAAATACATAAAAGATGACGAACAAAGTTGCACACAGCAATTTAAATTTTCAATCGTCCGTGCGTCCTAGGGAATTTTCAATTTCCGTGTGACTAGACGGGAAATGACAATGTTTGAGCCATTTCCGTACGTAGCGTTCAGGTAAATTTAAAAAAAGGTACCTAAGTATACTTCATAAAATATAGCATGATCTCTGCGACAACTGTAAGTATCAACAGTAACAATAGCGCTTGACAGGTTAACAATAACGTATACGTCAGTTTGACATATTGAATACGTCAGTTTGAAGTATAGTCCTACTATCTTCTGTGATAACAACAGATAAAATAATACTAGCATAGTAAAGTAAACAAACATCATGGTATGAAAGGGATTGAAATTACATATTGCAACAACATTGACTCCGCGAGTACCTGCATCGGGCAGCTAAATAGCTAACGGGACTTTCGATATGCTTTGAATTAATATCCAATCTATAATTTAAATCCTAAAACACCTATCTCCTATTCTTCGAGTTCTGCGAATTTATAAGTAGTAGTGCTATACTGTAAAAATCTCTACGTGGTGTATTTGTCTTAGGTCAAGTGATCCTAGCATGAGTTGAAATGACAGCTAGATTTGAGCTCACTTCACTTAAAGCGGTACCCCGAGCAAAACGCCGCGCTAGCCGTTTTTCGTGCTGTGTTTAGGAGCTATCTACTCGTTATTTAAAAAGAAATATCAACTTATAAAAATACATTAAATTATTGATTCTAAAATGGTCGTATACTTTTTTTTAAAGAGGTATATGTTTCACTAATCTTCTTCCAACAAAACCATAAAAATGACAAATAGTTATTGATAGCATGCATCTCCTAGTAGTGTTCATTAGTTATTTTTTGTACCAACACTAATGGATAGACAATTTAATAACGAAGATTTTTGTCGTATTTTTTTTTCAAAAGACTAAAATTCGATTTTATAAAGATTTTATTCTAAAAGCTTATTCACTACTGTAATTCATGCGCCACCAGTACCGCTAGGCCAATAAAAATGCTCATATCTCATGCTGATTTTTTGGTCAGGGTACCGCCTTAAGACGACGACAGTCGCCAAAGACCTTAAGGGAACAAAACGCGCACTCGTTTCACACCCGCCCGACCAAAAATTCAGTAGTTTTTTTATAATTCTCTTATTATTCTATGACAAAAAAAAATTTTGATAATTTGATTAAAATACGCCCGGTGGCTTTAGTGCGATTGTAGCTTTTTTGTCTGTTTTAGATACAACTTTACAAATTAATTACACTATATTACAGGAATAAAACTAAAAAAATTGTAAGATAAAATTATTAAGTTAACGGTCTCATGTAACATATATTTTTTCCAATATATTACGACCAGCCGTTTTGACGTGATTCTCATTTTAAAATCAGCTACCGAGGGATATCTGCGCCTTAAGTCATCAGATCACGGGGTGGGATGTCTACAGATTATCACTGTAGAATCGACCAGAAGAACAGTTTGTTTTTCATATCTTAGAGTTGATTGATTGATTGGTAAAAGCTGTTATGCTGTTGGTGTAAGCTGTTCTTAAGTACCTACTTTCATCTTTTAAAACACTGCAAATGAGTTAAGTCACCCTCTATAACAGGGGTCACCAATTTCTTTCATTTGGGGTCCGTTTTCTTAAATAATATGACCGTCGCGGTCCGTAACGTCTGAAGCCTCCCAACCTACCCCCCAACCTACCGGCCTTTACATCGTCAAGTTTAAATACTTCGTTAAGATTGAAATAATTAACTTAATTACGTGAATAGCTACAATATTAATGACGATTTTGATGCGATGGTTCGTCCGTTTTCGAATCAATGGAGTAAAGAAAAAGCGTGGGATAAATTATTAAATTACATAATTCAGTAACACATACAAGTAAATCATATTTAACCTGTTTACTAAAGGTCCACAAAATAGGTCGGTGGTCTGGATCCGGACCGTGGCGACCCATTTGGTGACCCCTGCTCTATAGCACCCAACGGGCCAAATACAAACCCGTAAGTGACCCGTTATTTGAAACAAAGAGGGCACCTCTACGATCCTCATACAAGTAGAGGACAAGTTACGGTAGCTCATAAAAACTATCAGCGCCTATTTATGGAAAAGAGGGCTGACATTTATCGTTTTATCACGACCTTTTTATATCTGGGACATAATATCACCGCTATGTTCCCCAAAGGTTTATAAGAGGTAAGAAAGAAAATATATTTATTTGTGACCCGCAGAGGTGTACCTTCACACATATTCTACTTCTGTTTAATTCCCATATAGGACAAACCTATGACATTAAGGCAATACGTACATATATATGTCGGGTTTAGTCAATAGTACGGACGGCAAAACAAATCACAAGCACGCTCCTGGCGGCAAATCAAGAACAACCACGCATTGGTGCGCTCTTTCTAACCACTTGCGTGGTGGGGACAGCAGAATATGGCAGTTGAGTACTGACCGCCTTAGAGCTAAGACGTCGTAGAATCACTGTCGATCCGTAATATTAGTAAGCAAGATTGTAACGTGAATTGTAACTATTTGAATCCAGTGTATCGAATAATTTGTGTGATGTCATTTTCTCGATTGTACCCACCGACCTGCCCACACACGATGTCTTAACTTAAGGAATACATGATAGCGCTGGTAAATGAAACTAGCAGCAGAGACGAAATCAAAACGTCAAAAAGGCAGATGACATAACGGAAACACGAATTATGTATTGTTATTGTAAAGATTTGTTTTTATTTGAGTAATATTTTAAAGTCAAAAATGGAAGGTAGATTCACCGACTGTTAGTTTATTTCAATAAAATAATTGGTAACTATATTCGTTCAAAATATTTGTAAAAAGTATTATTAATTACTAAACAAATAATGTACACAATTACTGTATTTTTACAAACCTAAATCTATAATTAATTGATAAACGAATGTCACCGGATGTTGTTGCTGTGTGACGTCTTGTCATTTGTTTAAACGTATAAATAGGCTGGTTCTAGTCGAAAGAACGCAGTATTGAATTGAATTGAACTGTGCACATATCTTCATAAAATTAAGTTGTGAGACTTACTGTTGGTGTGAGTAGTAAAAAGTGTAAACAAGATGTCTGATCGTTATCATTTGAGAATCCTGAGTACGCCCGCTCTTACATCAGAAGAAAGGGATCAACCCGAGCCTCAACTGGACCCATCAACACAGTCGCCTTGCCTAGCCTACCGACCACTCGACCAGGACATTCGGATGAGCTGAATTTACTTCGTTGCCAGATCAAGTTGCAGAAAAGGATGTTTTTAAAAACAAAACACCAATACCCACAAGCTAAGTAAAATTTATTTACCTAATTATGATCTTGACCAGCATAAAATAACAATTGAGTGAACAAGTTACCTGTCTATCCACCGTGCGAGGTAGTTCAGTCTATTGCTAGGATGAAGGGATTTTCATGCTTGCTAAGATGCGCCAAGCAATTGGTAGACACTAATGCTCATTCTTTTGCACTCGTAGCACAATATTAAGTAGCTAAACTAGATATTATAGTGTGTATTGGAATTGTGTGTGTATTGAATAGACTTCAAATCAAGCTAAATCTTTTTTTGAATATGGTACCAAGTCATAAAGTTAACTTTCAAGTATTTTTCCTAATGCTCCAGTGGCATAAAATCATAGTTTTACCAAGCTGAACCCCTCGGGTCAAGCATCAAGAACACAAAACAAACATGATTTGCGCGAAACTTTGACTTTGGATATCAAAATACTTCATTAGATGCCACTAAATATGATACACATACAAATAAAACTTTCGGTTATGCCCATTATTTTCATATCCCTTAATAGAGGAGCTTGTGGCTAAATAATAACTTAAGTTAAGCAACGCTTGACGATGTCGGTCCATGGATGTGTGACCATTTCAACATACCGAGTTTCCTTCATGCCTCGGAAAGCACGTTAAGCCGTTGGTCCCGGCTGTCATTTGAAGATCTTTGACAGTCTTTACGGGTAGTCCGAAGCTTGAGATCTGACACCAGTCTTGACAAAGGGTACTGTGTTACCCAGTAGGTCAGATAGGCAGATTGATTGGTTTAGGTTACTACACCGGTGCACAGGTTAATTTCCATCAAAGCTGTGTATGGTTAAGATAACCGTGTGAACATTATACTCTCGTAATATTTTTCATGTTTCAGATACCATATTGTGTCGCAGCCTGAAGCCTCTGCTGAAGGCTAGCGATTCAGATGCTGAGCGCGAAGGTTGACGTGTCAACATCTGAGAGGTTAAGAAGAACAGCATGCAAGCAGTTCGCTGGTCTTAGCCGAACGGTACGAACGTGCGCAAGTTTGGAATGGAATACTCGGTGAGTCGCTTCCATTTTATTTTGATAGTGAAGTCAAATATTCTCTAGTGATGAGATGCTATTTCGAGTTTTAAGTGTTCATGTTGGAACACTGAATTGGTTGGTAGTGGTTATACCTAGCACTATCACTAGGTAATTAAGACACACCTGGTAAAAAGCAAGTAGCTAATAAGTTACCTATTGGGTTGTTAGTACTTTCCTAGTTTCAACATTTGGTTCAGTACGAACTTTAGGATGAGATATCCCATAAGAAGGATATGAGATATCCAAAATGACTGAATAACTAGTCGTTTTCAGTGGCAAAGCGAGTTAGTAATGTCGTTGGGCTATCGTAATTGTATCGAGTTAGTAACGGTACTGGTCATTTGCGTGTATTCAGGACGGATCTTGTTGCGTAACGATGTACAACCACCGTCTTCAGATCTGAATTCACTTGCTTACTTTCAAAGTAATATTATGATAACAGTAGATCACGCGATTGTTTTTCTTACATGAAAACTGAGTTAGTGACCGACAGTAAAGGGTTACTGTTGATAATCTGATATTTATGATATTGATCAGAGTTAATTCGTGAAGCTCCTTAATAGTATCAGGGTTAGTTGTTTCCCTTTTATAAGCCATCAGTATGTTCCAAAATCTTTAAGTAGAAAACGCGAATCATGTTGGAAAGATACCCGATCGCCAAGTTCTTTGAGAATTAGACGTCATAGTTGATGACTGTGGTAGTGAAACCAAATCTGATTAACATGTCTACTCATAAGACCAATTCTGGACCGCACCTCATGCGTACCATGTGGCGATGGGTTTTTTTTAAAGTGGGTTTATGAGTTGAGTATGCATTGCCTTTACTTTGTTTAGTTTAACTTGTTGATCGTCGGACCTTTTTCAAATGAATAGTGTTGTGTGGGAAACTTTAGTACGAAAACTGAAGAGGCCCGGTATTAAGTCCGCGATAGGTGATTATGACAGGATAGTGATCGTTATACACCGAAAGCTTTAAATAGATACGCTTAAACCTACAAGTATGGACACGGTAGGTTAAGGAAGATGCCAGCGGGTCATGTACCAGTCGATGTTGATGTTAAAAGGATTTTAATGATGATGAGCAAGCTCAAAATGTCGAGTAATTGAGTCTATCAGCCGTATTATGTTTGACCGTACCAGTGGATTCTGGCAGAGGTCGGGGTCTTGAGAGACCGTTGTGTGAGAGCAATATAATTGCTGTTCGGCTACAGAGCCGTGGCGTTAGAGGTTTTACTCGAGGGTTTCTGTAAGCTTGGCAGTTTTCGCTGCAGAAGAAGTTTTAAAGTTTGATTTGAGCGACTGGTGGTACATGGCCCAGGGTAATGATTTAGTTAAAGATCAAAGTTCTAAAATTTCCCTATTGTCACGAACCCAATGATCTAGTTTGGTCAGGAGTAGCCGAGCGTTGTGCGTTGGCCTGTGTGGCAACTGTTGGCCTTTATGGCAACTGTTGGCCTGTGTGGCAACTAAACGCCAGTGTGCCAACTGGAGGCCTTTATGGCAACTGTAGGCCAGTGTGGCAACTGGAGGTCTTTGTAGCAACTGTGGTCCTGTAAGTTGGTTTAAAATAAACACGTTTGTGTAAGGAACCTTACAGAGGATTCCTGTAGAGTTATGAGGTTAAAATAAAGTAAACTCGCATAGTCACGCGAGAGGTGAGGTCACCATGTTAATGTTGATGACGTTCGAATCGACAAGCCTTCGTTACGAAAATTGAAATAATTTTGGTTTTCTAATTTTTATTACTATGCGTAGATTGTGTTAGTAAGATATACAAAGCTGAAGTACCAATTGAGATTGTAGATGATGAATAGACGTAACATAGGACAGACTAAATCTCTGTGTGAACAGGTTCTGAGTTCAGAGAGTTGAGTTGACTCGACAACGTAGGGATGTGCGAGTAGAGCAATTGAGAAGAGAGCTATGTGATGGCTAAAGGTCGTGAATAAGATACCTGGTGTCTTTTTCTTTTGTTTCATTTAATGTGACATTAGTGACTATCAGTGGTACTTGGACTTTGTAATCACGAAGATTAGAAGCTTTTGCGTTCCGAACTTCACCCTATTGATGATCATTTCAATTAATCTTTTGGTACCTCATGTAGAATTATTACAAATGGGGAATCCGCTACAATGGCACAGATTACAGCCATTTTTATTTTCTTTTTCTTCATACATCATACTATTACTCGCGGTACACCTAGAGCTAACAGTCAAACTGAATGGATTTGGGTTAATAAAATAGGTGAATTGTAATTGGCATTAAAATATACGAAATCTAAGGCTACTGAATGGCCCTTTTGATTAACTAGGTAAAATAGCCCCTCCCCTGCAATTAAAAATACCATATCCGTTTAGACCCTAAGCATAGAATGGCCGAAACGGAAGCAAAAAAAAAAAAAAAAAAAAATATATAATAATAAAAAAAAGGTTTTGGTTTTAGAAAAAGACTTTGGTCACTCAATGAACTTTGAACGACTAGACCGTGATAGCAAGAATAAATAATAATGAAAAAAAAAAAAAAAAAAAACAAAGAGTGGCCTCTGAATCTTTATGATCAAGCAACGAACTACGACCTCTGAGTTTCAGAATTAGTTGGTTAATAAAATTCTGTCAAAACAAGTCAAAGACGGGGCCTCTGAATCTTTATGATCAAGCAACGAACTACGACCTCTGAGTTTCAGAATTAGTTGGTTAAATAAAATTCTGTCAAAACAAGTCAAAGACGGGGCCTCTGAATCTTTATGATCAAGCAACGAACTACGACCTCTGAGTTTCAGAATTAGTTGGTTAAATAAAATTCTGTCAAAACAAGTCAAAGACGGGGCCTCTGAATCTTTATGATCAAGCAACGATCTGCGACCTCTGAGTTTGATAGTTAAATAAAACTCAGTCAAAACAAGTCGTAAGACTAGCCTCTGAATCTTTATGATCAAGCTACGATCTGATACCTCTGAATTTGATTTGAGTTAGCAAAATGGATGTGTAAAAAGGCCTTGGTCATGGCTTGGTTTTAGTTGGATGATTCAATAAAATTTAAGTCAAAACAAGTCAAAGATGGGCCTCTGAATCTTAATGGACAAGCCACTATCTGCGATCTCTGAGTTTGACTCATTCACTCACTCATATTTTAATTTTTTTTATGATTTTCAGAGATTCGCTGGGCCTAGCAAGGCCCGCTCGTCAGTATGGCCGTGATAGCGCTGGTAAATGAAACTAGCAGCAGAGACGAAATCAAAACGTCAAAAAGGCAGATGACATAACGGAAACACGAATTATGTATTGTTATTGTAAAGATTTGTTTTTATTTGAGTAATATTTTAAAGTCAAAAATGGAAGGTAGATTCACCGACTGTTAGTTTATTTCAATAAAATAATTGGTAACTATATTCGTTCAAAATATTTGTAAAAAGTATTATTAATTACTAAACAAATAATGTACACAATTACTGTATTTTTACAAACCTAAATCTATAATTAATTGATAAACGAATGTCACCGGATGTTGTTGCTGTGTGACGTCTTGTCATTTGTTTAAACGTATAAATAGGCTGGTTCTAGTCGAAAGAACGCAGTATTGAATTGAATTGAACTGTGCACATATCTTCATAAAATTAAGTTGTGAGACTTACTGTTGGTGTGAGTAATAAAAAGTGTAAACAAGATGTCTGATCGTTATCATTTGAGAATCCTGAGTACGCCCGCTCTTACATACATCCTGACTTCCCGATGGTTTGCATCTCTCGGCCACCTTTGATGCGACATATATGTCTTGGACTAAGTGATTTAAAAGAGTAACCATGGCGTTTCTTGCCGGTTCTTCTCCATAGGAATCGACCAACCCGAACCGTGCACATTGTCGACGTTTTATAAGTGCCCATGTAGGCCTATGTGAAATAAAAATTATTGATTTTGATTTTGAATCAGGGCACTATGTAAATGCCCGGGCATTATGAATCTAGTCAAGCCAAATCCGTAGTATCCGCCAAAGTAATGAATACTGATATAAACTTCTATATTTATCTCATTGCCTGGTCATTCATTATGAATATTGCTACGTAACGGTTGGGCAATTCGATAATTATGGTCAATGAGTTAGTCCAAGAGCGAGCGAAGCGAGCTCGGGAGCTTAGGGCACCCCGACACGGATAGGTTAGGTTCGTCGTCTCTTTCATGTTAGTTTACTTTGGACCCTGCAGACAGAAATAGGAGCCCGTGGAATTTGTTGCTTAAATATTAACCGTAATTATCTACTCTGTATTAAAACCAACGTCAACATAAAATAATAAAAAGAAAACTCATCTGTCTATTACCCGGCCCAATAAGCCCGGTCAATTTCTATTTTTTACCCGACTGCCGAAGGAGGGTAATGTGTTTATTAGTCTATGTATGTAAGTATGTATGTATGTATGCAAGTATGTGTGTATGTTTGTTCCTATGTGGCGTTCCAGAGACTAAACGCGTTGGCCGATTTAGATGATTCTTACGTCAATCAATGCGTCTTAACCATGCGAGTGTCATAGGCTACATTAAAATTGGACAATCGAAAAATGGCGGATATTGGGTGCCATATTGTGGGGGACCAAAATTTTTTTCTTCCAAACTCATCGTGCGTGGTATCAAAATAAAGGGTTTTAAGAGGTGATTTCAAAAATATATAATACTTATTTATATGTTCAAATGTATCTAATTCGACAAAAAACTAACTAAAAAGTTATAAATAAAAAAACTTAATTCAAAAAATTCAAAAACCCGACTGCTTCAAAAGCGAACTTAAAAGTCGTAAACAAGGAAAAAAACATGCTGTGCAGGCGGAGGATACACCAGATTTTGGTCAGCCAGCCCGCGAATATGTATCCTCCGACTGCACAGCATGATTTTTTCCTTGTTTACGACTTTTTAGTTCGCTTTTGAAGCAGTCGGGTTTTTTGATTTTTTGAATTAAGTTTTTTTTTTAATTTTCATTGATAGTCTCGCGTTTGACCACCATTTCATCTGATGGTAAGCGATGATGTGATCAACGATGGGGCACGTTTGCCTAGAAGAAACCTATTTCACTCTTGACTTAAAGACTCCCAGGTTACAGACAATTATTTCAATAGTTAATATAAATATTGCCTACTCATATTGGGCATTTCTCAAATTGCCTGGGCATTATTCATATGCCGAATTGATCACTTGGTCCATAAACTATTTGTATTATATATTCCCCAATGTAACGCAGTACTGGCCGTGTGCCCGCTCGGAGCCGGATTATCAATATTGAACCTCCTTTTGGACAGTTTTGTTTGGTAAATACTCTTTGATTTACATATGCTATTTCAGTTTTGAAGAAATTCTAGCCATCAATTTTTCTGGGTAAAAATATTTTCAAACATCCAAGTCGTTTTGGAGGAGTATCCAAAAGTAGCGAGTGTTATAAATTATTTTTTTGAAAAACCTCTTGTAGACATTTTTTTTTCTTTTTTTGTATCGATGTGAAATCCTATCAACATTGTAAATAAACCATAAAACTATCATATATAGTATATCTATGGAATAGAGGGTTGTCATTTATGGTTTTATCACGAGCCTTTTATATCTGGGACATAAAATGTTACTTGGGCTTATAACAGGTGGACAAACATTATCTGTGCTCTTCGTCTATGGGCCATGAACTACTTATCATGTACCTACTAGATTTGTCCTGTGGCCTATCTACGCGCGGATCCAGGTTTGTGCTCAGGGAGGGGGGGGAGGAATGTTTCTCGGGGTAGGCAGGGGGATTCGATTATATTGAAAAAAAAAAACAAAAGATCCGACTGCTTAAAAAGCGAACTAAAAAGACATAAACAAGGAGAAAATCATGCTGTGCAGTCGGAGGAGACATATTCGCGAGCTGGCTGACCAAAACCAGATGTATCCAGAGAAAGGAAAAAAAAATGGGCCCCCACAATATGGCGCCAAAAGCCGCATTTTTCTATTTTCCATTTTTGATTGGCTACATCAAAAATGGAAAATAGAAAAATGCGGCTTTTTGTGACACTCGCAGGGTTAAGACGAATCGATTGACGTCAGAACCATCAAAATCGGCCTACGCGTTTGGCCTCTAGAACGCCACATAGGAACCAACATACATACATACATAGACTGATAAACACATTACCCTCCTTCGGCAGTCAGGTAAAAAGAATAGCCATTGTTCTTTTTTTTTAAGAAGCCTAAAATAATAGCTCAGAGAACCTAGACTTTTCTCAGAATGATAGGAATAAAGACTCAAAAAATAAAGACAAGACGAAAACTTTGCTTAAGTTTTGACCATTTGTACCACCGGTTTTTTTTTTTTTTTATCGACAAATGCAGTAAAGCCTATGAACTGCAAGAAATGGTACCCCTCCTGGATCTACTAAGGTTAGATTTTCTGTTAGATAAAACTTTCTTCGGGTTCTAATATTCAGCAGAGCAGCAGAGCAGCCGGTTAGAATGTAATCCGACCCCATCATACTAGGGAAAATTTTAAGCAAATGATGATTTTATGCATAACGTGAAACGTGAAATATTTGAGAGAATTTTCCCTTCAAATTTCACTAAGGGATTTTTGCCGAATCATTTCGTAATGCTTTACTGCGAACCCTACCTGAGGCTCTTAAGGTTCCCCTAGTCGAAGGCACAAACTATTTTGTGCGCGGGGTTAAAATGCATGCTATCTCATCCGACAACACGTGCGAAAGAGATAGAAGCTTTGATGAGCAGTAAAAAGCTAGTTCGCATACGAATTCATTGTAATCTATTCTGGCATAACTATGGGCATTTTAGATATGTATCACAACTTAGTTTTTTTTTATACATCTGGCTTCCAAATAAGAACACTACAAAGTAAATTAAAAATAAACTTCAATTTCGGCAGTCGGAGTAAAAAACGAGGAAACAAAAACAAGAGCACTTATTTTTATTAGTTTTATGTGTGATAGGCTCGCGTTTGACCACTATCTCGCCTGATGGTAAGCGATGATGTGGTCGACGGTGAATCACGCTTGCCTTGAAGTAACCTATTCACTCTTGACTTAAAGACCTATAGGTTGTAGCTATCAGGAAACCAAGACTCCGGCAGGGAATTCCACTCCTCAGCTGTACGTTTAATGAAAGTATTTTTTTAGATTGACAGACGGGCCAAGAGACTGATCGCCAACGATGCGCTGGTCGACTCAAAGCTCCAGAGCCGTGAACACCGACGAGGATTTGCCAGCCTATCGGTTTTCTATCGGTTAGATTTCGGGGAGTGTGCGATGGAACTGCACAATTTGGTTCCGCCTAGCCCTTTCCATCATCGGACTACTCGTACAAGCCGTACGGCAATGCGACATCGGAACATGGTGGATATCCCACCCATACGCACAATGCGTTTGGAAAATACTTTCATAGTGCGTACAGCTAAGGAGTGCACTTTCCTGCCAGCGTCTTTGTTTCCTGATAGCTACAACCTAGGGGTCTTGAAGTTAAGAGTGAATTGTTTACTTCTCGGCAAGCGTGTTTTACCTGAGACCGCATCACTAACGCCAACGACCTTGAGGGAACAAAACGAGCCCTCGTTTCACACCCGCGCGACACAAAATTTAGTAGTTTTTTGTACTTTCCTTATTATTCTTTAACTGAAAAAAAAGCTTCAGATGAAAATGTAGATAATTTAATTATCTTTGAGATGGTGACGATTTCATCAATATACGCCCAGCCGTTTTGGTGCGCTTGTCGTGTTTTTTTCCATTTTAGACATAACTTTACAAATTAATTACACTATGTTATGCGAATAAAACTCAAAATTTGCTTAGATCAAATTATTAAGAAAATGCTCTAATATAATATATATTTTTTCCAAAAAAAAACGACTAGCAGTTTAGACGTGATTCTCATTTTAAAATCAGCTACTCAAGGGAATCGGCGCCTTAGAAACGAGTGCACGTTTTGTTCCCTCAAGGTCGTTGGCGTTAGTAGTCGTCTTAACATCAGGCGAGATAGTGATCAAAAGCGAGCCTATAACGAAAAAAAAAAGTATCAATGAAAGAGTTGCCATAAGCTCCCCACGCACAACGGACCGAATGTGTGGAAACGGGAGTATACTGCGGGACACGTAAGTTGAACCAAAATGTATTATCGTTTTACTGAAATTAAACCATTTAAACCGAAATAAATCCCATTTTCTTCGACCTAACCGTTTACAATATACAATTTGTCAACGGTTAGATCATAAAGAAAAGACTAATTTCGGTTTAAGACGGTACCCTGACCAAAAAATCGGCATGAGATATGAGCATTCCTATTGGTCTAGTGGCATTGGTGGCGCATGAATTACAGTAGTGAATACGCCCAGATTTTAGAATAAAATCTTTATAAAATCGAATTTTGTCTTTTGAAAAAAATAATTCTACAAAAATGTTCGTTATTAAATTGTCTATCCATTAGTGTTAGTACAAAAAATAATTAATGAACACTTTACGAGGAGATGCATAATATCAATAATTATTTCTCATTTTTATATTTTTTTGATAAGAGATTATTGAAATATATACAACATTTAAAAAAAAAACCATATCTACCATTTTAGAATCTACCATTTTAGAATCTATATTATGTAGAAATTTAATGAATTTTTATTAATTGATATTTATTTTTAAATAACGAGTAGATAGCTCCTAAAAACAGCACAAAAAACGGCTTGCGCGGCCTTTTGCTCGGGGTACCGCCTAAATTAAACGATAATACATTTTGGTTCAACTTACGTGTCCCGCAGTATACTACAACCAAGAGTTGCCATAGCCGTTGGAAAAATATATAATGGGACTGTCAAGTGCTATCAACACAATGATCCATCGCTGACATCAAATAACAATTGTAGGCACGCTGTACCTATGTTTCCCTGAGGTATCTTATGCCTGAATTAAAAATTAACATAATCTGCTATGCCGTGAGATTATCCCTTCGAAATAATTCGTTTTGGCCAAAGCCTACAATATTAGCTTTTGTAAAAGGATTTGATCCTGGCTTCCAAAACAATTAAAATGTTTGCTGCAATGATATTCTAGTAAGCAGATACGTTATACACTCACAAAACAACCGAAAAAAGAGTTCCGCAGTGCAGCGGCAGCACACATACACACTTTTCATTCATCTGACATTTCACTACAAGTCGAAAGGGATGGCTTTATAAAACCAATAAGAAAAGAAGAGACAGCTAGTATTTGTCACTTGCGTGTGCATGTAAACAAACCAAACAAACATTATTCTGTCCACCAATGTTTTTTTCTTTTTCTAACCTCCAAATATCAGAATATTATTAAAACAAAATTAAATAAATTGGTAAAATTAAATAAATTAAATAAAAGGTCTTGCGTACTTGCATATGGTATGAGATCCCTTCTGTTTTATGTACTTTGGTATCATAATTGGTACACTTTATAAATACATATACGATGGCATTTTTTTTTGTTTCAACAAAGCGTATCGCTCTTTGCCATGCATGACATAGACTAAATACTATACGTCCCAATTGGGACTGATTCGAGTCTTCACAATGCGCAAGCTCATAGCATATCTGTTTACTAGAATATCATTGGTTTGCTGGCAATATGCGAGCGATTTTCCGCCTGATCGTAAATGGTGAAAGCTTCAGTAGCTTCAAAGAGACATCCTACTGGTGATGGCTATTATAGAAATGACGAATTGTAAGGAATAAATCACATTTCGATAGCCCTTGGCATTCGACTTGACATTTTGACGCTTCCATCTTCCATTGTTAAAATGTCAATTTTCTAGAGTCTCTGCAACATTGAGATAGGAAATATATTGAGGCGCCGCGATGTTCTATACATACATTAGCTTATACAAATACGAGTGAAATACGATACAGAATGTGAAACATCGTTTTGTTTCATTCTTTCTAATGTAGTAATCGTATTTGATGAAAGAGACAACAATATTTCAGTTGTTGCTCATTATGGCAACATTTTGTTATGACGTAGTGACGGTTGTAGGTACGTGCCATATTCGCCATTTTATGTGACGAATTTTGTGGTTGTGTTCGTGGTAGTCCTGCTGTCAAATGGTTGTTTACATATTGTATTATTGAGATTTGTGAGTGTGTGTGTGTTGCTTGATTGACACAACCTTAGAATCGGCGGCCATTTTATGAGACATTTTGAGGTTTAGGTAGGCACGTTTTTTTCGTAGGTATTTCCAGTCCATATTATTTAGTATGTCTATGCTCTGCAATGACCTGTCATAGGATGAGGTGGCATTTTAATCAAACATGTGCAAGGAAGCTGAGCCGTGCAATGAACCATAGCGGAGCTATAAAACGGTGGGATTCTTCTTACCGTTCTTAGCTGTATTAGGAAACTCTGTGGTGAGGTGATAATTCTTATGTTTAATAATAATAATAAAGTCAATTCATATAGATAATAATAATAATAAAGACTTTATTATTCTCGATATCAAAAAACAATTAGATACTATTTAACAAAATGAAAAACAGTATGGAGAAGGGTGACTGAGATAAATTTGTCCATGTTTTAAAGATCACCCTTTTCAGGGTTCCGTAGCCAAATGGCAAAATACGGAACCCTTATAGATTCGTCATGTCTGTCTGTCTGTCTGTCCGTCCGTATGTCACAGCCACTTTTTCCCGAAACTATAAGAACTATGCTGTTGAAACTTGGTAAGTAGATGTATTCTGTGAACCGCATTAAGATTTTCACTCAAAAATAGAAAAAAACAATAAATTTTGGGGGTCCCCATACTTGAAACTGAAACAATTTTTTTTTTTCATCAAACCCATACGTGTGGGGTATCAATGGATAGGTCTTCAAAAATGCTATTGAGGTTTAATAGGTAATATATTTTTTTTCTAAACTGAATAGTTTGCGCGAGAGACACTTCCAAAGTGTCAAAATGTGTTTTAGAAGTTACAGGGGGGGGGGCCTGTAACTTCTAAAATAAGAGAATGATAAAACTAAAAAAAATATATGATGTACATTACCATGTAAACTACCACCGAAAATTGGTTTGAACGAGATCTAGTAAGTAGTTTTTTTTTAATACGTCATAAATCGTAAACCGCAATTTACCAAGTACGGAACCCTTCGTGCGCGAGTCCGACTCGCACTTGGCCGGTTTTATATTTTACGTTTCGGGTTTAAAGAAAAATACCTGAGTACAATAAAATAGCGTTTTGGACAAAAGTGCTGCCCTGGCAATACCTATCATTCAATCACACGATTGATTTGAAGCTTAACTACAGCCAGTTTTCTAAATATCAGCAAACATTAAAGTTTGACTACAGTCAAATTTTTTAGTTATCTTCATTCTACTTCAAAACATGAAAAAAGCAACAATATCATAATAGAAACGCAACTTTTTTATGTTTTTGACATTTATACAAAATGTTGAAAAAGTACTTATCATTATAAAATTGCGTAGAATAAAATTTTCAAATCGTCAGGAATTTTTCATTTCCCCATCGTATTTTGCAGGTGAATAAAATAGTCCCGTTTTTATCTTATCTCTGGACGCGTATTGGACTAGTAGATTGATACTATTCTGTAACAATCTTACCTTGATTATTAATGTAGGTGAAGTAAGCTTTCAATCATCTATGAGGGCTGCCGTTTTTGTGCTCACCTGTTGGCGCCACTGGCGTATAAGGTCCTTAAATATACCTGAAACGTTGTTATTACGCGGAAGCAAAGTTTGTATCAAAATAATTTCTAATGCCGTAGAAGTGCGATTAAATATAAAATCGAGTATAATACAGTTTCGCGCAGCCCCTTTTTTCGAGAAAATGGAAGATTAATTTTTCCGAAACATAAAACTCCTCATAAAACCCGAAACTCGTACCTATCATAATCTGCCATATTTGAAATTATTCACAACAGTAAAAAAAATTGTAAATAAACTCGCGCTAAAAATCTATGAAATTTTACATTTTGAAGACCTCACTCTACACTAGCGCCCCTAGCGGCATATTCAAACGCGGTTGCCCTCATAAGAATGACAGCTTACTACACCTAAGTTTTCACGGAAAGTTTAAGTTTCGGTTTGCAGAATCAACCAGCTGTAAGATTTGTGAGAGGAAACGTTTTGTAGTTACAAAACAAAGTAACAAGTGGACACACGTACAATCATTTATTTTTTAACTAGCTTCTGCCAGCGGCTTCCCCCGCGTTTTAAGTGTTTTATCATCCCAAGGGAGCATTATACCGAGACAAAAAGTAGCCTAGATGCTATTCCAGATAATAATCTATCTCTGTGCCCAATTTCATTCAGACCCATTCAGCCTTTCAGGCGTGATAGAGTTACAAACACATCCATCCAAACTATCGCATATTTATAAATGCGAAATTATTATCTATAACTACTATAATATAATATTATAAAGCTGAAGAGTTTGTTTGTTTGTTTGAACGTGCTAATCTCAGAAACCACTGGTTGGAATTGAAAAATCTTTTTGTGTTCGATAGTCCATTTATCGAGGAAGGATATGGCTATATAACATCACGCTATAACCAACAGGAGCGGAGCATAAATGAAAAATGTTGTAAAAACGGGCAAAATTATTCGTTTTTGTAAGCTCCCGTTGCGTGCGCTGCGTAAGCGGTTTAAGTTACGCAACAATCATGTATGTAGGATAGGTAGGGTAGATAGGTAGGTAGGTAGCCAGATGACGGGAGCGAACCCGCGTGAGACAGCTAGTAAGTAATAAAATATTAGTAGGACTAAAATAAAAATAATGCGAATAGTGATCTATACTTATAATAATATTATAAAGCTGAAAAGTTTGTTTGTTTGTTTGAACACGCTTATCTCAGAAACTACTGGTTGGAATTGAAAAAATCTTTTTGTGTTGGATAGTCCATTTATCGAGGAAGGTTATAGGCTATAAAACATCACGCTACGACCAATAGGAGCGGAGCATAAATGAAAAATGTTGTAAAAACGGGCAAAATTATTCGTTTTTGAGAGCTTTCGTTGCGTGCGCTGCGTAAGCGGTTTAAGTTACGCAACAATCATGTATGTAGGGTAGGGAGGGTAGGGTAGGTAGGGTAGATAGGTAGGTGGGCTGGTAGTGATGAATAAAATTATTAAAAAAGATGTAAAAGTTTTCAAGACAATCTTTACCCGGTAGAAAACTGCATAATCGCTGAATGTTTGGAACTTTTGATGTCGGCAAATAATGGGTTTTTGTGCGTTATCCCACAAAAACCCATTATTTTGGTCACGTAAACGCAACCGCGGAGAACTGCTAAAATATGCCTGCTAAGTGTTTACATTAGCTCGTTATACAATCCGGGAGTCTTAGGATACTTCTATTCAAGCTTGCTTCACCGTCAACCACATCATCGCTTACCACCATGTGAAATAGTGGTCAAACTCGCGGGTCCGTGGCTTACGCACCCAGTGGTCGATGCACCTGTGGCCGACGCCCCCGATTCGATTAATTTATTTCAAAGCAGTTTTTGATCAAATGTACTGTCAGGCACAAAAATGTTGTACAAAAATAATAAATGTATATTGATTGTAAGTTTAAGTATAATATTAAATCATAATTATATTTATAACAATGAAATATTGGTTATATCTTTTGAAAAATGAAAGTCTTAGTTATTTTTCATTATTTATTTATAAGATAAGATAATAATAAGATATCTAGTAAAAAAAATGTATATAAATCACAGTTTACATCACCTATAATCAAGAGAATCATTTAACTTAATTACAATAATCAGTCTCAAATGTAATAAAATATAATAGTGATAAAGTTATAAAGATAAAATGTCTATATGGTAAGTCATTATAAATGTATATTAACAACATTCACTAACATTGTATATGAAGTCATTTTGATTTTTTGGATGTTTTTACATAATAAATATGCTTTTAATGGAGAAAAAGGTGTGTCAGGATAAGTTTAAGTGGCGATCTATTCCCTCTGCTATTCGATAGATAACTTTTGTTTAACAAGGAAAAATACTTCATTACGTTGAAACACTTTTCTCATTTACTGTACTAAGCGAAAAACCACAAAAAAATAATAATATAAAATTAATCGAATCGGGGGCATCGGCCACAGGTGCATCGACCACTGGGGGCGTAAGCCACGGACCCAAACTCGCGTTTACCAATAATAAAAAAAAAACATGTTCTGCAAAATCAAACAGATTCTAAATTCGAATGAGTGTTCAAATCCAGCCAGAATAAGTGGTCCAAAAATGCATAGTTTAGATAACATAAAACAAAATAAATTATTTAAAAAAAAATTTCGTCCTTTCGGATGCCGTGATCATTCCCAACAATTTGTAAGAAAAATAAAAGATAATTGGAAAAAAAATCTAGTAGGTATATTAATATGAAATTGTGCTTCATCATATCATATCAGAGTAATCTCTTTTGTTTTGACATAGGTTAAGGCTTTTAAGAGAATTGAATTTCCTATTTTTATCATCACATCGAAATATACATTACAATGTACGTAAGTACCTACTTAGTTTGATGAAGGTAAGGTCCTATATGTACCTTCCTATGTAATGAAAATTGACGTGGGGGCAGCGTCGGTCAGTTTTGTGAAGCTTGCCTATAGGTACATTTATTTACATACAGCGCTTTTGAAATAAAATTATGCAAGGGTTTTTCGGTTTATATTGATGAAAAATACAACTAAGCTGTAATTAAAATAAATTAAGTTCGCGAACGGATTGATTTTATACACTAAAAACTGATTGAAATGAAAATGCGAAGTTAAAATATCGTCATCCATTTTGCCTCCGAAAAAGTTCCAACCTGCATTTTGAAATGGCAAAGGTATTCCCAAATATAAATCCTATATTATAAACAATCCAATGAGAATCGCAGTTCGAAAATAGAAGCGCAAAAAAAATACATATTCAAAAATAGAACACTCACCGATCGGTTTTCCGCGGTAAATACCAGAAACAACACTTTTTTTTACACAGCACTGGAATATCTTTTACAATATTTTTATTTAACACAAACAAAAAAATGGCAGGTTTTCGCTCACGTTGTGTTACCACGAGGGGCACCGGAAAATAATGCGAGAGAAAATCGATTACAGGCAGGAGCCTCGTGTGGGAGCGAGATAGGTGAATGTAGAAACGTGGGGGTTAGAAAGAGCGAGAGGAACGGGGGTAGTGTGTATGGGGTGTTGGAATTTTTCCGTGGTGTGAGTAGATCCCGGTAAATAGGGTTCATTTATGAAGGGGTACTATCGTTTTAGGGACGTTGTCTTTCGAGTTTTTAATGAAGGATGATTTTCTTCGGCGATTCGTTGTAGAAAACTATAATATTATGTGTTGGTAACTGTTATTAGTTTTTTAATCAGGAATTTCTCAGTAGCAGCTTGCACGTCTTTTTGGGACTAGCCCGTTAAACTACTGCGTAACACTGAAACCCAGAATCAAATATAGCGACCCTCAGAAAATCAATTCAACTCTTGGAACCCGCTACGAAAGTAATTAAAAACCGGCCAAGTGTCCGTACTTGGTAAATTGCGGTTTACGATTTATGACGTATTAAAAAAAAACTACTTACTAGATCTCGTTCAAACCAATTTTCGTTGGAAGTTTACATAGTAATGTACATCATATATTTTTTTTAGTTTTATCATTCTCTTATTTTAGAAGTTACAGGGGGGGGGGGACACACATTTTGCTACTTTGGAAGTGTCTCTCGCGCAAACTATTCAGTTTAGAAAAAAATTATATTAGAAACCTCAATAACATTTTGAAGACCTATCCATAGATACGTATGGGTTTGATGAAAAAAAAAAATTGTTTCAGTTTCAAGTATGGGGACCCCCAAAATTTATTGTTTTTTTTTCAATTTTTGAGTGAAAATCTTAATGCGGTTTACAGAATACATCTACTTACCAAGTTTCAACAGCATAGTTCTTATAGCTTCGGCAAAAAGTGGCTGTGACATACGGACGGACAGACAGACAGACAGACATGACGAATCTATAAGGGTTCCGTATTTTGCCATTTGGCTACGGAACCCTAAAAATAACAGCGGACAAGTAAGTACGACATAATTATGGATCTCAGAATTTTTGCAGTGTTGATGACATTCTGACGAAGTCTGGACGTAGACATTGTCAGTAGTCTTGTAGTAGTTTACCCTTGGCCAAGAAGGCCATGTGGGTACACCTACTATATTTTCTTGAAAGAAGCACTAAAATCTATATTATTGCAGCCTGTCAACCCATAACTTATTGTTTGTCAAATGAAATTTTGTATTTTTTTTTTATAATCTATAGGCTCGCGCTTGACCACAATCTCACCTGATGGTAAGCGATGATGTGGTCGACGGTGAAACACGCTTGCCTAGAAATAACCTATTCACTCTTGACTTAAAGACCCCTAGATTGTAGCTATCGGGAAACACAGACTCCGGCAGGGAATTCCACTCCTTAGCTGTACGCATAATAAAAGTGTTCCCAAAACGTTTTGTGCGTATGGGTGGGATGTTTACCATGTATCAATGGCGCATCGCCGTACGTCTGGTAGTCCGATGATGAAACGGGCTAGGTGGAATTATATCGTGCAATTCCATCGCACACTCCCCGAAATGTAACCGATGAAAAACCGACAGGCTGGCAACTCGGCGACGATGTTCAAGACTCTGGATCTTTGACTTGACCAGCGACTCATCGCATCCGAGACCGTGAGTTAATATTTCATTTTGTTATTAGCATCCTGGAGCAGCAAAAACTAAAATGTTAAGAGTAGAAAGGGCGCAAAGAGCCATACTTAAAGTGATGACTAGGAAACCCTACAGATTCCCAACAACTGAATTATACTCTAACTGCAAAGTCCTTACGGTTCGCCAGCTCTTTGTGCTTCGATCGATTTTAAGAACTCATGCTAAGCTGCCGCCACCAAATCCTAATAAGCGACTACAACTTATCACTGGATCTCAACATAAAACCACTTTCGCAACGCATCAATTTTATACACTCGGTAATTATATTTACAATAAAATTAATAAAGAATTAAAAATCCTAAAACTAAACACCCACGCGGTAAAAACTAAACTAACAGAGTGGCTACTAGAAAAGGACTATGCCTACACGGAGTCCCTACTTACATACATCACCTAATCTCTCATGCACCGCGATTTCTATAACATACACAAATTTAAACATGCGCGCACAACAACCTTATCACACATGCTCACCTTCCACTACACACACACACCCTCACACACATACATATTTACAGTATAAAAGAGTCACATAAATTATTGCGGCGGTAGAACGACACTGTTCATTAATTGTTGTAACATTTATAGTGTATAAGATTTTTGTGGCCGTTCACTGTTTCTCAAAATACAGGTTATCGCCTAGTTTGAGAAGCAGGGTTTTAAAATTTTAGTACAGATTATACAACAATACTAGTGAAAACTATATAACTGTTTGCCCATTGATTTTTGTGTAACACTCTGTAATTTTTGATGAATAAACATTATTATTATCCTAAATTATCATTTTTGTTAGTACTGACATGATGTATTTTTTATCACTCAATTCTCACCCAGCCTACACTGTTACACTCTCCAATAGTTCCACAGTTGTAGTGCTGTCATTTTGTGTGTATGTGGAGCAGTAGGGATGCAAGGGGGTGCAACAGTACTCTCTATAGTGCATAGTAGTACCACAGATTAGCAGCCCCTGTAGCACCCTCCTTGATGACATTGTTTTGATCGTATCACTAAGCTTTGAGATGTTTCCATATCTAATATTATAAATGTGAAGGTAACTCTGTCTGTCTCTCTGTTTGTCTGTCCGTTACCTTTTCACTCTTAAACCGCTGAACTGTTTTAGATGCAATTTGGTTCGGAGGTATTTTGAGACCCTTGGAATTTAAGGACATAGAATAGTTTTCATCCCGGAAATAATACTCAAGGGGGGTGGAAAGAGGGGTTTAAGTTTGTATGGCAAACCTAAAATATTTTTGCGCGATATGAAAACCGGCCAAGTGCAAGTCAGACTCGCGCACGACGGGTTCCGTACCATTATCGCAAAAAAACGGCTAACAAAACACGTTTATATCATCTGTGAAAATTTCAAATGTCTAGAACTTATCACGGTTCATGAGATACAGCCTGGTGACAGACGGATCGGAGAGTCTTAGTAATAGGATCCCGTTTTTACCCTTTAGCTACGGAACCCTAAAAATAAGCTTTTCGAAGTACTAATGCTACGCATACGAAGTTGCGGGCAACAGCTTGTATCAAATATATGTAAGACATAATAAAATAAATGATTTATAAATATTTTTCTTTCTTTCTTATATATTGTTTTTGTAATTACTAGTTGTCTGTACCGGCTTCGTACGGCACAAATTATATCAACAAAACGTCCACAAACCGTCCTTGTTTTCGTTCTTTCTATTAGTGACAATCAAAATCGATTGTGTCGTTCGGCAGAAGTGAGCGTAGAAATATACAGAGGCTAGTAGTGAGAAGTATTTATACCACTCAAGCGAAGCCGCGGGCAGCAGCTAGTAATAAAATTCAGTGCGTCCCGACACGCACTGAATCACACATGAAAATCCGGTTTTTTTAAGTCGGTTTTCTTTGTTCTCGTCCGATTGAAAGCTGGATTATCCGGCTTTCTCGAATTTTAAGTGTTTTAAGTTGATTTGATAAAACTGAAATAAAATAGCACACATTATTTAAAATTTGCATATTTTTAACCGACTTCCCAAAATGGAAAGGGTTATCAATTCGACTGTATTTGTGTTTTATGTGTGTTACCTCATAACATTTTACTGGGTGAACTGATTTTGATGACCCTTTTTAGGGTTCCGTAGCCAAATGGCAAAAAACGGAACCCTTATAGATTCGTCATGTCTGACTGACTGTCCGTCCGTATGTCACAGGCACTTTTTTCCGAAACTATAAGAACTACTCTGTTGAAACTTGGTAAGTAGATGTATTCTGTGAACCGCATTAAGATTTTCACACAAAAATAAAAAGAACCATAAATTTTGGGGGCTCCCATACTTAAAACTGAAACTAAAAATATTTTTTTTCATCGGACCCATACATGTAGGGTATCTATGAATAGGTCATCAAAAATGATATTGAGGTTTCTAATATAATTTTTTCTAAACTGAATAGTTTGCGCGAGAGACACTTCCAAAGTGGTTCTCTATTATATTCATTCTTTCTTTCTTTCTTAAAATGTGTCCCCCCCCCTGTAACTTCTAAAATAAGAGAATGACAAAACTAAACTGCATATTTTATTCGCTCAATTACGACGCACGACTGAATAAAATAATTTTCACCATCGACCACATCGTCGCTTACCATCAGGTAAGAATGTGGTCAAGCGCAACACTATATAAGTATAGACAATAGAAGAGAAGAGATAGAGAAAGTATAGAGAAAACAAGTAAAATAAACAACAAAACTTTGGGCATCAGTAATTTTTCCTGTTATAAATTTACATTAACTGTACTTAAACTTTAGATAATGAAGGTAACATAACAGAAACGGTATCCTACTTTTTTATAAAAATGCGGTCTCAACAAAAAAGTTTAACGTAAGTCAGTTACAAATAAGAAAAGAATTACTCAATAAATTATATTTCTATTCTATCTAATCAGTCAGTCTTAACATAATAGTAATATGTATATTAATTAGTCTTCATTAAAAAACATCATTGCGTCAAGTGTCTCATCGTTTAGGCGCGATCTTATTTTATTACAGAACAGCAGTAGAAAAAGCTCTTTCGGTCATCTTGTTGATCTATAGAATAAAAATAAAACCTAATCCTACCAATTCAAATATTATTCCAATTTGCGAATTAGAGTAGGTAATATCGATCTACCTAATACTTACAATGAAAATTTGTGAAAATCGGTTTCGAAAGAAATCCGAAATAACCGAATTTAATTCTTAAAAACCGGATTTAAAAAGGTCATTACAACCCGACTTTATCAGTTATTTTAAAATTTCGAATAATACGGATTGCAATCCCTAGTAGCCAGTGTGTAGTTCCGACTTCCGATGGTTGTCGCTCGGCTACGAGTATAAGCAAGTGTTATTCTGCGACGGGCGATTACTCGAATAACTCGCTCGGGGCGGCCGCACTGTACATGTAGGTAGATGACCGCTGGTTGCACTGTTTGGTCTCTTGGCGTGAGTTCTGAGTTTCTGACCGCCAAGCGAGTCAGCGAGCATCGCTGAGCGAATATCGAGTATAAATTCGATAGCTCTTGTCGCTGCGACAAACTTCTGTCGTCTCTCACCTGCACTGTAAATTTTGCCTTTCAATTGTCGATATTTATATATGAGCATGATGTATTTACCTATTTCATAAGTTCAATAAAAATATAACGCATCGATTGGTACAGAATTTTCTTAAGTAGTGGGATCAACAAAGCGATAACGATGTGTTGAAACGTTACCCCTGTTCTCTCTTAGTAGCAGGGGTTAGGGTAAATCCCGTTTAGTGTGTAACAGCAGTGCTCAAACTTGTTTTTCCTACTGCTCCTTTATACTTTTCTGATTAACTTCGTTGCGGGATTCAAAACAGTTACATTCAAATTCATTGCTTCGACGCTTTTCTGGTGGTCGCCATTGTTGATTCTGGCTTTCAGGAGTTGAAGTGGTTTGGGAATAGTGCGGTGGGAGCCGGCTCTGTTTACCACATGAGTCTCAGCTCAATATACTGAGCGATGGCCGTTTTGTGTAGATGTGACGCATATATAAACCTAAATAGTCAGTTTTTTAAAAAAAAGCTTGTTTTAACTTTCATTTTAAACCATTTTATACGTGATATTATGTTTTGAACACGGGGTCATCGCGTGTTAATATTTACTAATAGTCACCAAAAAACTTAGATCGGTATTGAAGCCTCCTTTTTCAATTAAGTATCGGATCTTTCTACAAAGTTCCGCATAGCTCTATTAAACTGTCTTGAAATATTTTCACGTACCGAAAGTTCATTTGAGTAAAAATGCAAAATCTAAAAAACGTCATTCGCAAAATGGCGAGCGTACGTGCGGTGTACGAAAGTACGACGTACGTGTTGACAGTTTGTGAACCGCTTTTCGACTGTACATGACTAAATGTATAGGTATAGATAAAAGTATAGATCTATAGATGTGTTAGTTTTACTCAGTAGAGCGTATCTGAACACCGAACGAACGGCCCCTTTTAACAGGATTCGCCGGAATAAAAAGATTATTTGGGAAAACTAGTCGATACAGCCAGACTTTCATGGCAACAGGAACGTACTAAAGGGATACAAATTATCTTAATGTCATACAAATTATCGTAAAACTGTTTTATGAACTAGTTTATCGCAGACAGTAAACCAGTCTCGTTTCGTCGACTGTAAAAACGTCGACGACCCACCACTAGTACATGTATAGGTATAGATAAAAGTATAGATCTATAGATGTGTTAGTTTTACTCAGTAGAGCGTATCTGAACACCGAACGAACGGCCCCTTTTAACAGGATTCGCCGGAATAAAAAGATTATTTGGGAAAACTAGTCGATACAGGCAGACTTTCTTGGCAACAGGAACGTACTAAAGGGATACAAATTATCATAATGTCCCAAGACTTGGCATGGCCTAGGTATTTCAAATTTCATCCAAATCGGTTTAATAGTTGTGGCATGTTTTATTACCAAAAAATTTAAGGTAACTATAGGCTGTAGCCAAGTTGACAATCTACAATCGATAACGCTAATAGAAACGAATCAATGTAGGTAAAGTTGTCGGCACGTAACTTGGCAAGAGACTTTAGATGCGCACAAGTAGTTTTTTAGGTCTCTTCTCTGAACTTACCACCACTACGCCAAAACCTTGCCAAGTTACGTGCCGACAACTATATGGGAATAACTCATCTGAACGTTAAGTCACGTGGTCAGACCAAACGAATAGAAGGCGTTAACGATTGTAGGAAGGGATTTGATTCGAAACGTTTGTAACTTGGCTAGGGGGGCAGAAAAGAAGAAGCAGTAGGATTATTTACTTTACTCGAACTTTTACTTAACTTTTTGCCACTTATGACGTACGGATCCGTAAGTACAAGAAATGTTTGCCACTCACGACCTACGGAGCCGTAAGCTCATAAAAAAAACATGATTCACTGTTCCGTTGTTGTTGAATTAGGTATTTTACCTATGTTTGCAATATTTGTAAGTATGTGAGAACCATGTTCCTATTTATCAAAATTATGAATTTACCTGTTAATGCTTTTAATACTATAAACCTATACGTAGTATAGTATGTAGTGCTATTCTGGGTGCAAATTGAAGTTCAAGACCGATCGCGACGGAGAACTTCTGTGGACGTTCTCTGCCTCATCCAGGGGAGATAGGACATTAAGTCAAGTTAATCAATACTTAGAAAAATGCCCGCTTTCAATATTTCTATGGACGAGTAAGCTAAGTAAATATTATAAAGAAGATATTATGTAGTGTCACGTATGTTAGTGGGTCAGACGGACAGATGATAGGCAAGTGCAGTAGGGCTCCAAATGGACCCTTTGGATACGGAATCCTAATGCATTACTACAGATTTTTCGTTTTGTCTGTCTGCCCCATGAAATAAACGGAAATGGAAGGAAGTTTGTGTATAGCCTGTATTTCTCGAAGAGTTAAGCAGATGGGTGAACATAGCTAGAGTAATAGTACATTCGTGTCGAGCATAAAAAGTCGAGATTTTAATACGAAGCGATGTAGGTTGCGGGGTTTCGCTGGTTGCGAGACGCACGGACTGGTTAATGTGGCGACGCTTGGGGGAGGCCTATGTCCAGCTGTGGACGTCTTTCGGCTGATATGATGATGATGTAGCCAATTTTGTAGTCAATTTCGAAAGTTACATGCGAGTGTTATAAAAAGCCTTTACGCGAGACACGAACGATTATTTTTCTACTACCTACATTACTTACCTACTACTACAAGTTCCAACAACAATTTATTAGAAACGTTCAGATTAAAAACCACAGACTATATACACACAATCAACGCGCGCTTTTTAGAGACGTAATAGGTTCAGTATCATTCTGCCAGACCTAATGATCCAAACATTCGAATTCAAAAGTCATTTCGTAGGTTTTTTTTTTTATTATGTTGTGTCTAAATGTTCATATTTCGAAACTAATTTCTGAGGCAATGTGTTACTTAATAGACAAGGTAGGTAGTAGAAAAAGTCACATATCGCCAGCTATATATAGTCCCATGCAATAGAATACGAACCTATTGATTGAAAGCGGACACTAATCAGAACTCCGAGCTGATACGAAAAAAATCATGATTGGGAATCGAATAACTTTTTACTGGTCCAGTGTTCGTAAGCGCTACTGCAGAGTATGAGGTCCTTAAATTTGACGAGGTAAAGCGTGACGAAAGCGGCTTCACGCCCTTCAACTACCAAGGTATATAAGGTGGGTACCTTACCCTACCTAACCTACCTATCCTACTTTACCTTCCCTGTCCTACCTACCCTACCCACACTATCCTATCTACAATGCCCTACCTACCCTACCCACCCTACCTACCCTACCCTATCTACATATCCATATATTTTTTTGTTTTAAAACTTTTCCTGTATTCCGGTGAACAAAACAAAAAAGAATTACTTAATAAAAATCGGTCAAACCGTTTTTGAGTGTTTTGTTTCTATCATGTATCAGAGATGGCGCTGTGTTCGTAAAACGTATGGAAAATGTTTTTTTTTAAACAAAATTTTCGTTAGCAGAATAACTATTAAAAGTAACATTGGAAATAATAATCGGGGCGGAGATAAATCTAACAAATTAAAGATCATGTAAATCGGTCCAGCCGTTTTCGAAGTATCTAACACGACTTTGTTTTATATATAAAAAAGATTCACAGTAAATCAGTTATTGCAGCATTTTATCAAATGTTTCTACTTACCCATTCTACACGAGAGTAATCTTTTATCTTACCCTAGCGACCTTCGTTAGGGTCAAAAACATTAATTTTTCAAAAGGTCACTTAGGTAAATAAATTACAAGGTGTGGGTCGTTTGTTTTGGGTTTACAGGTGGGAATAACTTAAGAGCTGTTCAGAAATGGACTGTGTAATAGGTAAATATTTATCATTATGTACAAGTAGGTATACTTACATTAAAATTTATTCAGACTTGCACCCTATGATCTCCAGACAGCTATGAAAAATGTAACAACATTTTAAATAAGATAAGACAATAATTTAATGGAAGGTGAATAGTAAAGATCCTCAACCATCGCATTTTAATTGCGTCAATGGACATATACATAAAACGTTAATCAAATTGCGTCCGTGAACTTTACTGGCCATACCATTTAAGTAGGTGTGCCGGGCACTTGTAAATAACGACGAGAATCCTTCAGATTAGAGAAACTGTTCTCTAATTTGAAGGGAATCCTTATTTATTAGATTACAGTAAATCGATAATAATTCCGAAAACCAATCTATGGGTACTCTTTAACGTTTTTATCTTACCACAATTGCCGAACGAAACTTTTGATGTCAGTTGTCATCTGAGATTGTCATTTTCGATTCTAATTGTCAGTGTCAGTTTTCTCGAAAGCGTTCTCTTGTTTGGGTTAGCGACGGAAAAGGCGCTCTTGTTTCAACACATTTCTTTAGAAAATTAGTGAATAAACAACGAAAATCTCTCAAAATGGCTGTAAGTATACTGTAATATATTAAAATTACCCAGAATGCGAATTATGCCATCAAGCCGGTAAACTCAAACATACTTAACCTCACTTTTAAAACGATAATCATGTTTTTTTTTTAAATTTTCAATTTTGATTTTAACTTTTTCCTTTTCTTTTTTAAATTCTAGTCGATAGCTGCAGCACAAGTGCAGGAGGTCCGTTCGATAACTCGTATTGAACGTATAGGGGCACATTCACACATCAGAGGATTAGGTCTCGATGATTCCCTGGAGCCTAGGGCTGTGTCTCAGGGTATGGTGGGACAGAAGATGGCCC
>OX459034.1:51311732-51346902 GCA_949775005.1 Orthosia gothica | reverse complement strand
GTTGTCAGTGAGAAAGCAGGCATAGAATCTTGGGATAAATGGGAGATAAGTAACATTCAAAGAATCGGAAAGAAAATTGATGGTAAAACGCGGCCCATATGCATGACGCTCACCTTGTACTGGAGAAAAATGGAGCTTTTAAAAAATAAGAAACATCTACCCGAAAATATATATATAACAGAGGATTATCCCAAAGAAATACTTTTAAAGAGGAAAGAATTAAAAACTCAACTTAAGGAAGAACTAGACAAGGGCAATGAGGGATATATTAACTACGATCGACTAGTAATAAAAGGAAAGAAAGATAAAAGGAAGCGGTCGCCTACAAGGTCGCCAATCGCATCAAACGATGAGAAAGCAAAAAATACCAACAAGACTAAAATGAGCAGAGTCAGCTATTTCGACAAAGCAAGATCCTTCTCCTTCAGCGGAACTAGCAGCGTGAATTAGCAATTAAGTAACACCAGCACCGAACGGAAAACCAAAACCAAACGAAACCAAACGAAAAATAACACAACCACAAGAAAAAGTCCCAACCAGGCTGGTCACCTTAAAACGTTAGACCACCACCCTCTAGAAAATAAGCAACAAACGAGAAAAACATTAAAAACTAAACCTTTAATAAAAACAACACAAAGAAAAGATAAAAATAAACTATTTATAGCAACCCTTAATACAAGGACACTCAGAACAGATGATAAACTGGTAGAACTCGAACACGCATTACAAAGAATAAACTGGGACGTTATAGGATTGAGCGAAGTACGACGACTAGGAGAAGAAGTGAGAGAGCATGATGACTACATATTCTACTATAAGGGAGAAACAAAGGGGCTACATGGGGTAGGCTTTATAGTCAAAAAGCGTCTAAAAGAGGCCATTATACAATTTAGAAGCAAATCGGAAATAATCGCCATTTTGGACATGACTATACAAGAAGGAAAGGAGCCATGGTCCATAATACAAGTTTATGCGCCCACAGAGAATGCAAGCGACGAAGATAAGAACTTATTCTATACATCACTACAAGATGCTATTGAAGAAACCAACAAAAATAAGATTATAATGGGAGATTTCAACAGCCAAATAGGTAGCCAACAAAATGGAGAAAATAACATCATCGGACTCTACAGTCAAGGTAGGCGTAATAAAAATGGACAAAAACTCATAGACCTTGCTCTTGAATACAATTTAAGGATAATGAACACCTATTATAACAAAAAAACAAGCAGAAAATGGACATGGATTTCACCTGATGGCAAAACCAAAATGAAATTGATTTCATATTAACTAACACCCCAGGATTATTCAATGATGTAGGCATAGTAAATAAGCTAAACTTCAGCACAAACCATAGAATGGTTAGAGGTACTTTAGTCACAATCACAAACAAAAAAAGAACAAGGAAACACATAAAAACCAGATCAGATCAAATAGGGACTCCAATCCCAGAAAGTATCCTAGATAAAGTAAAAGGGCAGATGGAAAAAAATAAAAATAACGACTCAATTCAGGAAAACTATAATAAACTCGAAAAAATATTAACTAATCTGGGAACCGAATTGAGGCACATGAGCAAGTTAAACAAAATGGACAAAATAGGAGATAACGCAAGAACCCTGATAAAAGAAAGAGGAGAACTGTTTGTAGACAGGAGAAAGAATATTAAAAAGATAGAAGCATTAAGTAAAAATATCACATCAAGTATAAGAGGCCATAAGAAGCAAATACGTTTCGACAGCATTCAATCTGAAATCGAAAAAACAGGAGGAATCAAAAGAGTACTGAAGAAACTTAAGGATCATACGTCTTGGATACCGAAAATGAAGGGAAAAAATAAAGAAAACAAGGAATATACAACCTCAAAAAGAACAACGATCAGCAAAATCGCTACGGCCTTCTACAAAAGCCTTTACAGTTCATCCGAATTATCAGCAGTAATCGAAAACCCAAACCAAGAAGAAGAGGTACCTTAGAATAACCAATGAAATGCTAAAAGCGTCAGTGGGTGCAATACTAAAACCACTCACTATCATCACAATTACAATTCAATAAATCAATTAATAAATAATCTTTATCATCACAATGATCACTAATAGGTCATATTTAAATTATTATTAATCAGAGGAAAAGCTATTTCTGCTTAGTGTGTGTTGATCATGGATTTGATACTCAGATTGGGTTAAGGTTGGATTTGGGTTTTTCCATCCAGTAATTCTCAGTGCAGCCTGGAGCTTAGAAATTGGTTAATCACTGTTGGTGATTGCCGATTAAGCTGTAATTCCTGCACTTCATCTAGAGAGGCTTTTTTCAGATCCTATCAGGTTGGATTGGTCCTATTAGATTGTAAGACAGCGTTTCCACAAGAAATGTGCGAGGATGCGTAGCACTGGGATGTGTTTGTTACAAAATAAAAATGTGTTTGTCACAATAGAATCACTTCATTTACCTAGCCTCTTTCAGCGCAGCTCTAGTACAAAACAAGGGAAGGATATGTGCAAGGAATGTGTTGAGAGGGATGTGTGCTAGGGAGACGGACGCAAGCAGTGTTGCCGTTCTAGTGACTTTTTTTTTAGTTCTAGCAGATTTCTGTTGAGGATTATGGACTACAGAGTACAATGCAGTGGAAAGAAAATAAAGTATAGAGCTAAACGTGTTTTTATTGTATCACTAGAAAAACACCATGACAGTCAAGTAAAACAAAAACGCAACTACAAGCGCCCTCTGTACTGGGCGGAAACACATTTGAATATAGAACTGATACTTATTTAAACCTCAACAATTTCATTAGTGATTAGCAAGGAAAAAATTATTGAATTATGAACCGCAACACTGGCACGCGGGCTACTATGCAACCACACCTCATCTGTAACAAGCCCACTACACATCCTCGCACCGCCCATCAGCGCACCGTTTCACAGCATCGCTACACATCCTAGCACCACTTAGCAGCCTAGCACATCTCTGGTGGAAACCGTCACACCGTTCCACAGCCTCGCTACTCATCCTTGCACCACCCAGCTACCTCGTTCATCTCTCTCTCGGAAATGTAGCCTAAGATTGAGTAGAGTAATTAAATTTGCTGACCTTTTTATAATTTCAGGTAAAATAGCAGGGCGAGCAATACTGTTAGCCGGTCAGCCTGGTACAGGCAAGACAGCTATTGCCATGGGGCTTGCACAGGCCTTGGGCCCTGATACACCATTTACAAGCATGGCTGGTAAGTGTTATTCTTATTTGGTCAGTGGCGTCCTGATCTTCAGTCCTTTGAATATGAAAATCTTTCTTATTTTGTTTTTTTTTTATAATTGAAAAAGTGAAGTAGTGCTGCCCTTAAACCATAGTTGATCAGGTCTATTTATACAGCCTACCTATAACAAAATAATTTGACAAAAACTTTAAGTGTTTTTTTAGGATAGAGTCAGGCTCTGTTAAATTCTCTGCAAATGTTGAATAGGTCCAAATTGGCTTCAAAAGCAATGCACAACAGAAACTTATTGTCGTCTATAGAAAAGAAAAACCAAATCATAATCTGATTCATGTATCTGTATCTGGCATTCATGTTAACTTACTACTTTTTCTCAGGGTCTGAAATCTTCTCCTTGGAGATGAGCAAGACGGAAGCCCTCTCACAAGCCATCAGGAAATCTATTGGAATAAGGATCAAGTAAGTCTTGCAAGTTAACTTATTACTGTCCGATCGAAATCCTTAATTAATAATTGAGGCCTTCAGCGCAAAAGTGGCCTAACCCACAATTTATCATATTCTTACTTGTCTACTGCAAATATATTCAAACTTTCTAAAATTCTATACAAAACCGGCCTAACCATTGTTTCACAAATCGTTAACAGATGGCTCTACAAAAGTGGTCGAAACCAGAAAAATTGCTTAAAATATTATTTATTCCAAAATAAGCTACGCCATCCCATATAATGTATCATAGTAATTGAATCAAAGATTTAGGAAATTAAACAATAAAGTTATTGTGGAGTCGCATTCTGTAGCGTTAGAGGAGTACCCTCAAATGCTTCCTATTATAAGAGTTTAACTACTGTACATTGATTTAAAATTCAACAAAATAAAAACATTACAAAGTGAAAAATAACTTCAATTTCGGAAGTCGGTGTTCTTGTTTTCGTTTTCGTTTTTTGACACCGACTTCCAAAATTGAAGTTATTTTTCACTTTGTAGTGTTTTTATTTCAAAGTCGGTTCTATTTTTTGTAAAAAGTTTATTTTTTATTTTTCACTTTTTAGTTGTGGTACATAATGGACCAGTTCTATAAGCTCGGTGAAGTTATTTATATATAACTGTAAAAAAAACTTAACTTTTTAGTTGTGGTACATAATGGACCAGTTCTATAGGCTAGGTACCAATAATGCCCAAAGTGAAGCCAGAATAGATTAACCCAATAACATGAAACTTAAACAAAACCGGTGGAATAAGAGTACCAAGGTGAACCTTTTACACCTGCGTACCCATATAGAGCGTACCAGTGTGATGTTATGTTATGAAATGGTGAAAACTATAAACAGAAATGCGATTGCAGCCATCCCAATAGATTTGCCGTCATTTATTCAAGAGTTCTGATGTACATCTCCGAAGTTCTTCATCAGGTCTTGATGAAAATTAAATGGGACCACATGACAAGCACCATCTTTCAAATAAAAAAAGAATCATCAAAAGCGGTTCACCCAGTAACAAGTTCTGAGGTAACAAACATAAAAAAAAAACAGTGGAATTGATAACCTCCTCCTTTTTGCGAAGTCGGTTAAAAATACAAAACCTCATAATCGTCATATTGTTTTATTATTGGCCCAACCTTGTGAATATTAATGGAAATATTGTAGTAGTTTAAATACAAAAGTGGCCTTAGCCCCAAAAATAATCTAAAAATGTGTATTTGTTCCAAAATAAGCTACTTCATCCCAAAGATTGATTTAACATTGATAAATAGACAAACCGCATTATCTTCCTTTTGCATATATCTAGCTAAGGCCGCTTTTGCGCGGACGTCCTCAATTATATGCAAAAGCTTGTACGGACTTAAGTTGTGTGTATAACAAATTTACATGTTTAGCTGTGGTGTTTCTTCTCATATAGAGAAGGCATGCGCATTGATCACCACGCTTGCGCAATGCGGTTTGGCAATTTCAGACGTATTCTTAGATGCATATAAAACACCTACACTTCATCAGTTATGTATATCTCGGTGAGACTTCACAAATATTAACCAGCTACCCTCATTTCTAGGGAAGAATCGGAGATAATCGAAGGCGAAGTAGTAGAGGTGGTGGTAGAGAGGGCTGCGGGGGGAGGGGGCCAACGTGTGGGTCGCCTGACACTCAAGACTACCGACATGGAGACTAACTATGATATGGGCGCCAAGATGATTGATTCACTGCTGAAAGAGAAGGTAAGAGTGAAGTTTGGTATGTTTGGCGAAGTTGGTAAGATTACCAAGCTTGCCAAAATCGACAAAAATTAAACTGCTGGTTTATTTGGACGTTGTAGAGTCGGAAAATGTTAAGTTTGGTATGTTTGGCGAAGTTGGAAAGACTTTCACTGTAGACAAAGTTGATTAAAATTAAAATACTGGTGTATTATGTTTGGCGAAGTTAGCAAGATGGCCAGTTTTACCAAACTGAATAAAAATTGCAAAGCTGGTATTGTTTAGTATTGTTATTGGCCTTTATACAGTGAGAGAATGGGAACTTTGGTATGTTTGGTAATGCTGGTGAGATTTCCAGGCTCGCCAAAATTAATAGAAGTCTGGATACTTTTTTTTTTGGGTGGGAAGTCAGGTTTTCATTTTTATTTTTTTTCTTGATACTAGTGTATTTGGATACGATTGGATAAGTGATTAAAGTTTGATGTAGTCAATATATATTTGTTATTCAACAGGTGGCAGCCGGTGACGTGATAACCATCGACAAGGCAACCGGCAAGATCAACAAGTTAGGAAGGAGTTTTGCCAGAGCCAGAGACTATGATGCTACTGGTGAGTTAGGCCATATTATTTAAGACGACGACAGCCGCCAACGACCTTGAAGGCACAAAACGCGCCCTTGTTTCACACCCGCGCGACCCAAAATTCGGTAGATTTTTGTTAAAAAAAGTAAATAAAATCAAAAAAGTAAAGTCAGAGGATATTTATAGTTTTGGTCAGGCAGCTTGCGAATATGTATACTCCGACGGCATAGCTTGATTTTCTTTTTGTTTACATCTTTGCAGTCGGGTTTTTATTTTATTTTATTAACTTTTTTCTTATAACTTTTTAGTTACACTTTTTTTCGAATGAGTTTTAAACATATAAGTGTTATATATTTTTGTAATCACCTCTAAAAACCCTGCATTTTGATACCCCACACGAAGAATAAAATATTGCAACCCCCAAAAAATGGCGCCAAAAATGTTCCTTTTTTAACGTCACTTATCTAAGAATAAGAACACTTGGGCGGCCAAGACCTATCTAACGATGTCTCAATTATAAAAATCTGTCAAGTGGTTTGAAAGATACGAGGTAATAAAGAATATTACAATATTACATACAAGATACGCGCGAAAAACATAACCCTTACCTTGCAGCCGGGTAATAAGCCTTAGATCAAAATGTAGATAATTCAATTGTCTTTGCGATGGTGAAAATTTCATTAAAATAAGCCCGGCAGTTTTGGTGCGATTGTCGTTTTTTTGTCCGTGTTAGACATAACAAATTAATTAGTCTATGTTATATGAATAAAACTCAAATTTTCTTTTATCAAATTGTAAAGAAAATGGTCTAATGTAACATATATTTTCCAAAAAATTACGACAGGCCGTTTAGACGTCATTCTCATTTTAAAATCAGCTACTGAGGGGTATCTGCGCCTTAACTTAAACTTGACAGTTTTTCGAAACGCACAGGACTGAGGACTTGGGGAGGCCTATGTCCAGCGGTGGACGTCTTTCGGCCGATATGATGTTTATGTCAGTTTTACATACATACATTATGGACAAAGTGATTAATACGGGATTATTTATAATGCCCGGGCAATTTGAAAAATGCTCAATATGATTAAGCAATATAAAAAAAATTGAAATAGTTAAATTACATTATGTTAATAGAGTATAAAGATAATAGTATATTATGCAACTAGTGAATAAAGGACGGATTTAAAGCGAGGGCCATAGATGAATCACGAGCAAGTGAATGATTCTAACTACTGAATCACGACCGTAGGGAGTGATTCATGATGATTGAATCACGAGCATAGCGAGTGATTCAAGTGTTAGAATCATGAGCGACGCGAGTGATTCATGGCCCTCGATATAAATCCGTTTTATTCAAGAGTTGCATACTATATTTTATACCATGACTACGAGAAAAAGAAAGATATAAGCGAAAAGCACAAGGAATATTACGAGTAATAAATAAATAGTTTATTACCTTCAAAATTTACAAAAAATGTGAAACCCTGATCCCTGAGCTAGGTAACAGCACCTGTGTTTCAGGGTTCAGTGAACACCTCCGTTACGTAACATAATTATAATTAATTAAACACCATTGCAATTAATATTAGAATTACAATCCAAATAAGTATTCAATAAATATCATAGACTAAAATCAAATTTCATTATTAAAATCCTAAATATAAAAAACTCAAAATTAAAATCAAAGAAGTAGTTTGAAAGTCGAGTATTCTCTGCACAAGAAGTTTGCATCGAAATTTTTTTGCGCAAGGAGGTTATGTAGCATTGAGATGGAGTTCGAATACATTGGTGTGTTCCAAATTCAAACACCAAAACAGTGAGTAAAAGTGCTTTTTATTCACTGTTTTCAGTGAATAAAATAAGCTTTTTAGAGGGGGAATGGTATAAAGATGATTTATTTGTTAAAACATGTGTTTACATACAATAGGCATGCAAGATGTTCAATTCTTTTTAGCGCTTACAAACATGTTTTGCCTTATGAGGCGTACAAATATGTGTACATATTACAAATTGATTAATTTACTAAAATATAGCAATGTCAGATATTATTAAACTAATCACAATAGATTGGCCTTTATCTTAATTAAATTCAGATTAATAAAATAAAACAGTGTCAAAAAAAGTCGCAAAATAAAATTAAACCAAAAAAATGTCTTTTATCGAATTAATTCACAAAATGTCATACAATCGAAATTAATACAGTTAATCATCAGCGTCAAAAACAAAAGAAAGTAAAATATATCTATAAAATAATTATAACTTAACTTTACATTAACTCTATATACTTGCAAATTGATTGAGAGCGTCCGGTCTGTACCAAGTGCAAAGGACAACTGACAGAAAGCCGACGATTGACAAAACACTAACTTTGCCGAGGGCCATTAAGAAAATAAACCATCTGCCCAAATCATTGCCACTTTGAGGATTACAGGCGCCATGTTATCCATACTAAAATTATAAATGTTTTCTGTATGTCTGTTACCTTTTCACGCATAAACCGCTGAACTGATTTAGGTGAGATAGTTTGAGATCCTGGAAAGGATATTTTATCCCGGCAATCATCCTTTAGGGGGTGGACAGGGTGGTAGAAGTTTGTATGGTCACAGATAATATAATACTAGCATACAGATGCCTCATCCCATACAAAAAAACCGTGCCGACGTAACTAGCGTTTTTCATCTGCTTAATCTTGTTATTTTTGTGAGTACATCAATCGCGTTTGATCCCGTTTCACGGCAATAGATGGTGTTAACAGCGCCTTGCAAGTAAAAGGGTTTACGAGGTTCGTGAATATTTTTTTCTTTAAATACAGTGAAGGTTCGTTTTATAGTATTTTTTTGCACGTTGTTACAGTTTTTTTGGACCAAAAAATAAAAATTTAACAATCGAGTTGAATGCCTCAGAAATTTAAAAGTGCGCCATCTATGGCATCAATTTTAAATGATCCGTTCAAATAATCCTTGAAATGTGAATTAAGAGCCCAATATTCCATAATTTTGTACTTAGGAGAGTTAATTAAACAAGAACATACAATGTTTATGTTCAATTCCAGATAATGTTAATTTTTAACACAATTCTATTGAATTGTGTGTACATGTCGCGTCATCTAGTGAGATTTATTTGAACCAAATATTATTTCTTAGCAATGAGACCCTGTGGTATGGTGAACTAATAATTTGTCAAGTAAGGCGGCCCACACACCTATAAATATTATAGCGCGATATAAAAAAATAGGCTATTCAAAGTACTAACGCTACGCAGACGAAGTCGCGGGCAACAGCTAGTGTTATATCAGGTGTTTGTGTTTCCTTTTTTGGATATCGCTGCACATGCTGAGATAAGAGCCTGTTTGGTCTCGCACGGGGTTTTTATTTTTATTAAGTATTGTTTAACTTTTTGCTTATTTCTCGTGTCTCCTGTGCGGGTCACAACTAAATATTTTTTTTAATTCTATTCTTATATAATTATAATGTTTTGTTCACAGGTCAACAAGCTCGCTTTGTGCAGTGCCCAGAAGGAGAACTCCAGAAGCGTAAAGAAGTTGTCCATACTGTCACTCTACACGAGATTGACGTCATCAACTCTAGGACGCACGGCTTTTTGGCACTCTTCTCTGGTAAGTAGTGATGAGACGCTGAATAATAACTAGAGATGCGCCGAATACTCGTTTGGTATTCGGTATTCGGCATCTTTGCCACTATTTGTATTCGGCCGAATTATTCGATTTTGTTGCCGAATGTATTCGGTTCAAGTATTTCTATTTCCTTGGTTACATGGCATGGTGTAGAACTAAAAGACATTATAAGTCAAAGAAAACATATTTATTATTTCTTAACCTATATTTATAAGTATATTTTGTTTTGTCAACTCCCAAAGTCACACACACAATGAAGTTGATATTATCAATATTTTAATATTTTTGAAATGATAAGCACCATTGTTTTTTTTATTTGTAACTTAATCGTGCGATGTTTTGAAGCAAAGTGACAGGGCGGTGTTTGAGCGGGAAGCGGGCGGTGAGTTACGGGTAGCGTACATGTCAGAACCTGTTTTCGCGGCAATGTAATGGTTAACCGAATGATTCGGCCTAATATCCGGTTCGGTGAAGGCTAAACCGAATAATATTCGGTATTCGGTTATTCGGTGAAACCAGTATTCGGCACATCTCTAATAATAACACCCGCTCGGTTCGATCTGAAAGGTTAACTAACGTTTGCTTGATCCATGGATAGGATAGTATAGATGGACCCCCTTTCCCGCACATGGACTCCCAGTTGGTCCGTTGTGCGTACAGGCCTCCTCTCTGAGGGAATGGGACGTAATCCACCACGCGGGCCCAGTGCGGTTTGCTGAATTTTTGGTTCTGATTCATGCCGGTTTCCTCACGATGTTTTCCTTCACCGTTTTGAGCGCAGTGGTGATGTAATAATTTACCCAAAGTAAAGCGCCTGCCTGGGTTCGAAATACGACCTACAACTTGTAAGTCGCGGCTGTTGCCATGTGGCCACCACTGATCTCCATGGTTCTCAATCCATGGATACAGATACTCCTTTGTGCCTTGGAAAGTAAACCGGCACACCGTTGATCCCGGTTGTCATTTAGATCCTTGACAGTAGTTACGGATACAATCCCACCGCGCTATGCCCAAACCACTGCATCTCCTAAAAGCCAGAATCAACAGTGGCGACCACCAGAAAAGCGCCGAGGCAATGAAGCTCGAAGACGTCCTGGCGAATTAATTTAACTATCTTGGATCCCGCAACGAAATTAATCAGAAAAGAATAACGGAGGAGTAGGAAAATATACAAATTTCCACTTCCCTTCATACCAAGTAAGAGACAGGACAAACAAGGTCAATAGGCATAAAAGATCGTTTACAACTGGGTTAAGCCCAGTTGCCTAGCACCTCGGAAAATTTTTTAATTAAAAGCATTGTGAGCTATATTTGATTCCAATAATAGGTATGGCAAAAACGCTTGAACGTACGCAAATTTGTTCTAGTTTCCGCAAGGTCCGTATAATAAATAATTTCGACGCAGCCTGTACATTATCCAAAATATATTGCGTTCATTCTGCCAAAGAATACACTCCCATAAGATATGATGTGCAGATTGTATGTATTCGCAGTCACATGTAAAACACTGACATAAAGGCGAGTCAACAAGTTTGAAAGAAAACAATTTACTTTTAAATTTACCATGCCCTGTGAGAAACTGGGCAACACAGTGATCCACTTCCAGCCACGTGCTGGCCAGCCGCACGCGAACGGATGGAAAGAATTGGTGGAGGTGTCGTCCCTTGATGGAATTATCCCACCTACATTGCCATTTGGATAAAAGTCCTCCCAGACGTCAATAGGTGGTTTAAATAATCTAGAGATTTTCTCACGGTCACTCCGCGTTAAAAAGTCCGCGTCCATGGTCTCTCGCGCGGAATAGTAAATGGGTTGTGAGTTTGTGTGTGATACTGGTACCCAGCTGGATCTGGTTGGACTGGCAGCTGCTCAAATAATAATAATAATAATAATGTGTCAGCCAATGGCTTAATAGCCACGAGCCTCGACCAACACCTTAGGAGGCTCTCGTTAGGCGGCTGGGTCAAGGGCCTGATCCAGAAAGCAGTATTGCTGGACACGGCTCGTATTGTTAGGAGGTTCCTCTCTCTGGAGCCCTGACCGCCGGTAGCTTGGACCCTGTTCCCGATACCGGTGGGCCTCTATTTTTTTTTTTTTTTTTTTTTTTGTTTGTTTTATAAAAATATTTAAAAATGTAGACAATAAGAAAGAATATGAATAAAGGAGATAATAATAATTTTGAATATGAGTGTTAAACAAGCATGCAGCACCTGTGGTCACTGCCGGCAATAACAGAACATCTACACCAGACGTATCACAGGGCGTTCCCATTAGGACGTGCAGTTTCGTACATTTTCAATTTCGAAATTAGCTTACGAAATTTATCCACGAATATAAAGTACGTGTTTATACAATATTTTTTGAATTCATATTTGGAACATTACGTTGTGAGTGTAGATAAAAGATATTCCTTCCAAAACCACGGTGTTACGAGTACGGTGGTTTGCTCAATTTTTGGACGCAAATTGCGGCATTTTTGACGTCTCAATGTTGACTATGATTGGACTATACTTATTTGAAATAAGACCACAACCGTATTTGTGGACATATTTTTCGGCCCGTTTTTGAAGCGGTGACCAGGCATCTAGTTTATTATTGATCGAAATTGACAGCAATCAAAACAAAACTGGACAAATTTGGGCGTACCGCCGGACATTTTTGCCTTTCTCTTTAGGAAATACACCCACGAGTGTTTATTTTAGGTTTTCAGTTTCAAAACTAATCTACAATAACAATATTTTAAAATAACCTAATTTCTATTTACAGGTGACACCGGTGAGATCAAATCTGAGATCCGCGAACAGATCAACGGCAAAGTGGCTGAATGGCGCGAGGAAGGGAAAGCAGAGATGATTCCCGGTGTACTGTTCATTGATGAAGTAAGTTTTGTTCACTACTAGTGGCCCGTCCCGGCGCGAGAAACAGTTTGTCATCGAGTATACTGCATAGAGTAAGCGAGATAGGACGATGAGGTAAACGTAAGCAAGTGAAAGAGGCAGTTATACAATGCTATCTTCACCTTCAATATTGACACAAAAATTGCTACTGCACAAGGTTTTGCAGCCAACTTCAGAGACACAAAGATACGCTGTGAGTATTATAGTGCTGAAAAAAACTTTTTAACTGTTAAAAATGTGAATTTAGAAACTCAAAGTTTTCAATTTTTGTTATTTTTCCAATAATTTAGTACATTTTTAGGTTTCCGTACCTTGAAAGGAAAAAACGGAAACCTTATAGGATCACTTTGTTGTCCGTCCGTCCGTCCGTTCGTCTGTCTGTCAAGACCCTTTTTCTCAGGAACGCGTGGAGGTATCAATAAATTTATATCAAATACTCAGGTCTACTGTCCCTTAAAGCTGTGAAAAATCAAACTTCTAAGTCAACGCAAACAAAAGATACAACCGTTTATGCCGCAAATTTTCGACACTCGCAAGGGAATCAAAACATACAGGGTACTTCCCGTGAACTCAGAATCTTGAAATTTGGTACGAAGCAACGTCTTTTAGCACAGATAAGGGAATAATTGCGAAAACCGTTAATTTTTAGTTACATCATATAATACAAATATTTTTAATAATTTTAAACTTACTACCCCTTTCCTCTTGAACGCGTAGATGTATTAAATTGAAATCATATCAAATACTCAGGTCTATAATACCTTTGAGCTGAGGTTTGTACGGAACCCTCGGTGCGCGAGTCCGACTCGCAATTGGGCGGTTTTTTTTTAAATGCATGATATCTTTTCAATGAAATATCCTTCAAAAATTCAAAAAGCAATCTACGGGTACTGAAACAGCCATTCAGTACCCGTAGACTACTATAGATATAATTTACCAATCATTCTTCTAGACAACAACAACAACATTTGTATAATTGAACCGTAAATTATTGAAAATGCCATAAATTTATTTATACCGTTTCACCTTATAGGCTCACATGCTGGACATAGAATGCTTCTCCTATCTGAACCGAGCTCTTGAATCGGAGACAGCCCCAGTGGTCATCATGGCTACAAACCGTGGCATCACACGCATCAGAGGCACCAACTACCAGTCACCACACGGCATTCCACTGGACTTGTTAGATAGGATGATCATAGTGCCCACCTCGCCTTATAGCCATCAGGAATTAAGGGAGATTCTAAATATCAGGTTAGTTTTTTATTAAACGCAGCGTTTACGCAACGACCACGCAGCGTTTACGCAACGACCACGCAGCGTTTACGCAACGACCACGCAGAGTTAACTCAACGAAAAAGTAGCGACAAAGCAGTAACAAATCCACCAGCGCTAGATATGGTTGTGAGGTTAGAAAATGCATCAGAATAGTTATAATGGCTACCAACTTTGGCATCACAGGCATCAGGGTTACCAACTACCAGTCATAACACGCGTTACCACTTAACTTGTTAGACAAGACGATCATAACGCCTTGCACGCCTTATAGCCATCAGGAACTAAGGGAGATTCTAAATATCAGGTAAGACAATCGCAACGTCCACGCAGCGTTCATGCAGCGTCCGAGTGGCGTTTACCCAGCGTCAGAACAAGCCAAATATGAAAGTGACACTAAGCAACTACATTACGCAGCATTTACGCAACGTCAACACAGCGTCTCCGTGACTCATCCGTCAATGTTATACCGAAGCAGCGGTAACGCAATAACAAACCCAGGCACTAAGGGAGATTTTAAATACCAGGTTAGTTTTTTATTTATAAGACAGATATTGCAAAAAAAACATGAAAAAATCACCATTAACGCAACGTCAACGCAGCGTTTACGCAACGACAACGCAGCGCTAAATCAATGACAATGCAGCTTTAACTCAACGGCAATGCAGCGATGAAGCAGCATCAATGATACATCCATCAGCGAATATATGAAGGTAAGGTTAGAAAATGCGTCAGAATAGTGATAATGACTACCAACCGTGCATCAGCTTGTTTTAAAAATATTTAAGTAATAATTTTATTTATTAAGCTACTTGACGGACAAAAAACTAATTTTCAGTTAACATTCCATCATCTTGGAATGGACAATTGATCCTTGCCATGTATTATCTAAATATAAGACTCTAAAGGTGAACGCGCACTTAGACGCACCGCACTCGCCGCACGCGCCGCATTTTCTCTTGGCCCCGCGCTGTCCGCGCCGAACGCGCCGCACGCATTGTATCCACTTCTGTACATCTTGAACTATATTTTCATACGGATAAGGATCATGTTGCCGCGCCACCCGCATCGCCCGCCGAGTCTGATGACGTCATCCGCACGCGCTGGTGGAATCCGTATACCTACAGCATTTTGCTGAAATGCGGCTCGTGCGGCGCGGATAGGTGCGCGAGGCTGCATACGATTTCATATAAAGATTTATAAAATGCGATGACTGCGGCGAGTGCGGTGCGTCTAGGTGCGCGTTCACCTTTAACACAGCCAGAGAATCAAAGACAACATCCACTGCACATAAACTTTTTAAAACCTCGACAGAAAAAGACGGTTTTCGGTTTCGTTTGAAAGGTGACTTTGTCGAGAGTGTTCTTAGCTATTTTTGATTAAAATCGGTTCAGCTGTTTAAAAGATGTCCGCATTTTACTCTTTGAAGCTTGGTTTTTTCGCAACATATCGTGATACATGTTTTAAAGATTGTCGATTGAAGCGTGTCTACTACTAGGTATATTATATGTAGTTTAAAAATATGAAATAAACACTCTAAAAATCAAAAAATAAGCCACGTACTTGCGTCGGGGAACTATTTTGTAAATAAAATAAACTGATGTAAATGTTGGCAGTTACCCAACGCGAGTAAGAGGCTTATTTTTTGCTTTTTAGAGGTTTTTGTGTCGGGGGTTTTTTACCCGACCGCCGAAGGAGGGTAATGTGTTTATCAGTCTATGTATGTATGTTTGTTCCTATGTGGCGATGTAGAGACCAAACGCGTTGGCCGATTTTAATAATTCTTACGTCAATCGATTCGTCTTAACTCTGCGATTGTCACTGGCTACATTAAAATTGGAAAATAAAAAAATGGCGGATCTTGGGCGCCATATTGTGGGGCAAATTTTTTTTTTCCAAACCCTTCCTTTGGGGTATCAAAATAAAGGATTTTAAGAGGTGACATCAAAAATATATAACACTTGTATGTGAAAATGTACCTAATTCTAAAAAAAAAATAACTAAAAAGTTATAAATAAATAAAGTTAATAAAAGAATCAAAAAAACCCGACTGCTTAAAAAGCGAACTAAAAAGTCGTAAACAAGAAGAAAATCATGCTGTGCAGTCGGAGGATACATCTGGTTTTGGTCAGCCAGCTCGCGGACATTTTAAAAGAAGACTGCACAGCATGATTTTCTTCTCGTTTACGACTTTTAGTTCGCTTTTTAAGCAGTCGGGTTTTTTTAATTTCTTTTATTAACTTTTTAATTAATAATTTTCTTACTACTTCTTTCTCTAACAGATGTGAAGAGGAAGATTGTCAGATGTCAGGAGATGCCCTGACCGTGCTGACGCGAGTGGCTACTGAGACTTCTCTGCGTTATGCCATACAACTTATTACTACTGCTTCCCTCGTCGCCAAGCGTAGGAAGGCTACTGAGGTATATGTTTACGTTTTTCACTTTTTTTTTGTAAGTTCCTTTATTTTGTAAAAAATAAAATGATGATGCGGACAAAAACTTCTTTGTTAATTTGATATAAAGAATTTTGTTTTCCACTTTTCTGCAAAAGAAAAAATATCAGCTATTTTGTACAATTTGCCGAGTTAAGAGGAAACGGGGGCAGAGAGCGCCGACTGAATTGCCTAAGTAAAAAGTCATAATTCGAGGTTTGGCTCTCGTCTATTTTCTCCTCCAATATTGAACCAATTTAAAAGATATTCCACAAACTGAAAATAAAATATATATTCTATGTCCCTATGTTTTCCTTTTTAATGATACATTATCTTTTGAAGCACTAGAACCCTCAAAAATGCTCAAAATTGCGCTGTCAACAGAGACTTAGTGTACAAATTTGACAAATAAAAATAATATATGTACATTACATATATATTATATACATAATTAATGTACATTATGTATGGATGCAATAAATTTACTAAAGGAACATCTTCACTGAGAGCATTCACGTGTAATGAGCATTCGACGTCAAATATTCGAGTAGTGTGGACGTTGAGCCGAGCGTTACAAAGCTTACACGCAAGAGCGAACTTCGGCCAGTGTGGACGTCGCAACGATATTCGCGGAAACTGCTCGCATTCGAATGTTCACGCAAATAAAACGCTCGAAAGCGAGTACTCAGATAATGAAATCAATGAGTATGTGTATGTAGGAATATTACTGGCCACTTGTAAAGCAAGGAACAGTTCCTTGATCTCAAGTGTTTGTGACCTTCTTGGTCAATCGTAATATCGTATGAATGACATTAAGGCGCCGATTCCCTTGAGTAGCTGATTTTAAAATGAGAATCACGACTAAACGGCTAGTCGTAATTTATTGGAAAAATATATGTAATATTAGACCATTTTCTTAATAATTTCATCTGAGCAAATTTTGAGTTTTATTCGTATAACATAGTGTAATTAATTTGTAAAGTTATGTCTAAAACGGACAAAATCTCGACAATCACAACAAAACCGCTGAGCGTATTTTAATGAAATCGACACCATATCAAAGACAATTTAATTATCTACATTTTGATCTGAAGCTTTTTTTTTAAAGTCATAGAATAATAAGAAAAGTACAAAAAGCTACTAAATTTCGGGTCGCGCGGGTGAGAAACGAGGGCGCGTTTGGTTCCCTCAAGGTCGTCGGCGTTAGTCGTCGTCTTAAACGAAATCGTATTCGATTGCTCCAAGCTCGCAAGGGAATGTTCGACTCGAACGTTCATAGTTTTGCTCGAAAGTGAATGCTGGTCTCGCTAGGAAGCATTCGTTGCTCGCTTACGATTGCTTGTTCACAAATGCTCACGAAAGAATGCTCCCAGTAAGGACGCTCCTTATGACTCAGAAGATAACAAGTGATGTACCATAATCTAACTCTTTAATTTTGTCACCAGGTCAGCATGGAAGATGTTAAGAAGGTATACTCACTATTCCTTGACGAACACCGTTCGGAACAGTTCCTGAAGGAGTATCAAGATGAGTTTATGTTCAATGATGGATCTGGTGGTGAGTTTCTTTCAAATATTTTAGCAATACGACTAACAGGAGTCACAGCGGTTGTTTCTGTCTCTGAAGTTAGGCTCAGCGAAACATTGCGCGAGAACAGTTTGTCATAGAGTATACTGCATAGAGTAAGCGAGATAGGACGATGCAACAAACGTAACCGAGTGAAAGAGGCAGTTATACAATGCCATAGATAAAATAATACTAGGATATAGATGCCTCATCCCATAGAAAGAAACCATGCAGACATAACTGGCGTTTTTCGTCTGATTAAGATGATTATTTTTCTAAGTACTTCGATCGCGTTCGGTTCACGGCTATAGATGGTGTTAGCTGCGACTTGCAAATAAAAGGGTTTTTTCGGTTCGTGTCTTTTTTTTCTGTAAATACAGTGACGATTTGTTTTAAATTATTTTTTCATTTTACCAAAATGTGTTAAAATACAAATTTAAATAAATTATTCAAAAAAAAAAAGCTTTTATCTACACTCATAACGTAATGTTCCAATTATGAATGCAAAAAGTATTGCATAAACACGTACTTTATATACGTGGAAAAGTAAAATTAAAAAAAAAACCATTACAGTGCAACATTTTCCTTCGATTTTCAAACAACTGCATCATAATAGTTATTTATGCTACAAGTGCAGAAGGTAGGTGATTTCCGATGAGTGGCATTTTTATTCACGAGCGAGCGAAGCGAGTGAGTGGATAAATCGACACGAGTCGGAAATCATCTTACGTACGTGTATCATACAACATTTTACTATGCATTGTGCGAGGAAATAAATAAATTAATAAAATGAAATTAATAAAATGGCGGGCTTATTCAAGCGCGTTCAGCATATCCACAGATTAACTAATAGTTCCTCGGGCATATCTACTGCGCATGTGCAAATAGCTGTCACATCGTAACGCAATAAGGCACGAGTAAAATATACGTTCTGCCAAACATATTTAATAAATATTTAAAATTAATTTAAGAATCAAAATCTACATCTATAGTAATTAAAAACGGGGAATTTTTAACTGCACCTCTATTTAGAAATTTAAGCAAACAAAATATCTCCACTAATAACCTACTGCAAAACAATATTACTCACCGTAAAACAAAAATACTGATTTGCACACAAATTATTCAATTAAATATAAAATAAATGTGAATTAGTCCAAGAGCGAGCGAAGCGAGCTCGGGAGCTTAGGGCACCCCGACACGGATAGGTTAGGTTCGAAGGAGATGACGGGAGCTGAGTTCGCTCGCTTTGCTCGCTCACTTCAGCTCCCGTCATCTCCTTCATGTTAGGTTACTTTAGACCCTGCAGACAGAAATAGGAGCCCTGCGCAGCGGGGCTCCGTCGACTTTGTTTCGTTTCCCCCCCTCCCTTAAAACTTAAATATTTTGTTGCACTCGAAGAATTATTAGATTTACTTTTAGTTAACAGATAGTTATTCAGTAAAACAGTTAAGCTTTAAAGATCTAGCAGTATAGTATAATTCATTTATTTGATGAGCAAATTTAGTGTGCAATTCAGTATTTTTGGTAGTAATTTCGAATATTTTGATTGAAAAAAGGGGAATTACAGTTAAAGTATTAAATACCACCCATTAAAAACGCCTAAAATGAAGTATTAGTTTTATTTTACCTTTTAAATAAATGATAATCTGTACATAACTAATTTTTTAAACTTTTCTCAAATAATAAAAACTATGCGTCGGGCTGACGTTGGAGTTAAAAATTAAAAAAATACAGGAAAGTAAAAAGCACTAGTGAAAAAAAGAGACACTTTCCGCACAGTTTGGCTGCTTGGAAAACCGCTCTTTTCGAGGACATGCATTGTAAAATAACTTTTTAATTTTTATAGCACACTTTTACTTTTTAATTTATTGCCGCTTATGAGCTAGTGTCACTGTCTATGGATGCGCGCGCTGCGCTGTCATGGTGCAATGAGAATCTAAATTGCCCGCCATACTGCATATTTTTTCCGTTTCCACTTTTATTTTATTTCAACTTTATGAGTGAAGATAAAATAGTGTATGCAACGGCATATAATTAGGTATTAAATCACTCGCGTATTAATATCATATAATTAGGTATTAAAACACTCGCGTATTAATATTAACCCACGCTCGTGTTTTAATAACCCATATTATATGACCATTGCATAAACTACTATTTCTGTATTTTCTTCAGCAAACCCTTTCTTTTGATACCCATATCATGGCAGTGAACAAAAAATAACTAGTGCGCCATCTTGGGCCGTCCGCCATATTGGATATAGAATGACGTCACTTAGCTAACCATGCATTGTCATCCAAACTAAACGTGTATGCAAAATTTAAGGACGCTATTACATTTTTTTACAAATAACAGTACTTTTGAGGTACCATTTTAATGTATAAGCAATCACCGATGTGAAGATATCATGGTCTTAATTTAAAGATAATACGTGGGACACTCAGAAAGTTTTGCGAAACTAAAAAAAAATGTTCTATACGTACATATATTTTTATTAAATCTTTTCAAAGTACTTTCCACCAGCCTCTATACAAAGATTCATGCGCCTAAACCAGTTTTCAAAACACTTTTTCCAGTCCGCCGCAGACACCTCGTTTACAGCCTGCTCGAACGCAGCCAGCGCATCTTCCGGCGACGAAAATTGTATCCCTTTGAGCTGATTTTTTATTTTTGGGAATAAAAAGAAGTCACACGGTGCTAGATCAGGGCTGTAAGGAGGGTGACCCAGGAGTTTGACTGGCGTGCTGTCCAGGAAGTCCCTCGTTTTGAGTGCGGTGTGCGCAGGTGCATTGTCGTGGTGGAGCAGTAGCCCGCGGAGCCCTGTGTTTGGTCGCTTGTTGCTTATAACAGAGAAAACTTCTGGCAAACATTTGGTAGTATACCATTCGGCATTAATGCTTCTTTGATCCCGTAAGGGAATTGATACCAAGTGGCCAGTCAAATTAAAAAAGCTAGCAATCAAAATCTTACCCCCGCTTCTAGATCGCTTCACTTTGGTAGGCGTTGGCTCATTTTGAAACACCCAAACAGTCGACTGGCGCTTGGTTTCTGGGTCGTATTGATAAATCCAGGACTCATCACCTGTAACGATGTCGTAAACACGCCGAGACGAGCCTGCTTCAAATTTGTTAAGCATATCACGGCACCATTCCACCCGGGCCTGCTTCTGAGCATCGGTGAGGTTGTGCGGCACCCAGCGTGATACTATCCTCCTCACGCGAAGATGGCTGTGTAGAATCTCGTGAACGCTTCCCGATCCAATCTTCAATATGTGTTGAATCTCCTGATATGTAATTCGCCTATTGTCTTGGATTAAATTTTTCACTGCTAGCACGTTTTCTTCGGTAACAGCCGTCAAAGGGCGACCGCTTCTTTCGTCATCCCCCAAAGTTGGTCGACCGCGCTTGAATTCGTTATACCAACGATACACGGTTGCCTTGGAAGGGCCTTCATCCATGAATGCCATTTGAAGTCTATCGTACGATTCATCCGGTTTCAGGCGACACTTGAAATCGTATAAAATCATAGCTCTAAAATGTTCCCGGCGCAGATCCATATTTCAGTGAGACACAATACTTTGAATTAACTCGCAAAAAATGTGGAGGGAAATTTTGAAATTGGAACTTACTTATTTTTACTTATAAATAATCATATTTTCGAAAAACATTATAACTGGCCAGTCTCCCATATATAAAAACTTTTTTTCGCAATACTTTCTGAGGGGCCTGGTATATTCAGCTCCAGATAAGCATCAGAAAAATTGTATGACATCATACAAAATTTTCGCACAAATACGTTTTGCCCATCACAATAATCGCAAAAAATTTAAAAAAGTAGGGTCCGAATAGGTTCCAGTTTAGGTAAATTTACAGCATATTTTATCTTCAAAATTATAAAAAAAATGCGGTATATATAGTCCTTTACAGGTGCAGCTAATTATTTTACAATGCATGTCCTCGAAAAGAGCGGTTTTCCAAGCAGCCAAACTGTGCGGAAAGTGTCACTTTTTTTCACTAGTGCTTTTTACTTTCCTGTACTTTTTTAATTTTTAACTCCAACGTCAGCCCGACGCATAGTTTTTATTATTTGAGAAAAGTTTAAAAAATTAGTAATGTACAGATTATCATTCATATAAAAGGTAAAATAAAACTAATACTTTACTTTAGGCGTTTTTAATTACTCTAGATTTAGATTTTGATCAATAAATTAATTTTAAATATTCATTAAATATGTTTGGCAGAACGTATATTTTGCTCGTGCCTTATTGCGTTACGATGTGACAGCTATTCGCACATGCGCAGTAGATATGCCCGAGGAACTATTAGTTAATCTGTGGATATGCTGACCACGCTTGAATAAGCCCGCCATTTAATTAATTTCATTTTATTAATTTATTTATTTCCTCGCACAATGCATAGTAAAATGTTGTATGATACACGTACGTAAGATGATTTCCGACTTGTGTCAATTTATCCACTCACTCGCTTCGCTCGCTCGTGAATAAAATGCCACTCATCGGAAATCACCTACCTTCCGCACTTGTAGCATAAATAACTATTTCACCTAAATAATTATATTTTTTAATTATTAGCTAAAATAAAATCACTTGCCGACGTCTTCATACATTTTGTACCCGCCGCTCATCATTCCGCGCTCAGAAGCGCTCGTGGAAGGACGGGCGTATCGCTTTCTCGCAGGAAATAAATACGATAAAAGTAATAGAAAGATTGTAGTGTGCATGCGTGTGAGTACCGTCCTCGTCGTGATCAAAAGGAGTTGATATTTTATCGGACGTATGCCGTATTTTTGAGTTTCCTATTATTATTAGAATGTGATTTAGAAATTATTTTGGGTAAGATCGGGTTTTGAATAGTTGGGTGTTAAGCAGTTGTTGACAAGGTTGAGAAATGGATGGGTGGGTTTAAACAGCTCTGACTAAGGTTAGGATTTGGATGGGTAAGGTTAAGCTGCCGACGGGGAAGTTTAGAAGTGGATGGGTGGGAGGAGATTTATGATTTTAACCGGTTTGTATGTATGTATGTATGTCAAATACGGGGCTAAAACCAAAATACAAAATGGCGCCGACGAAAATTTGGCCGCTTTTCGACATGGGTGTCATTTTCTTGGTTTTTGGGGTCGCTTATATCGAATATGGGGTCAAAACCAAAATACAAGATGGCGCCGACTAAAATTTGACATGTTTTCGTCACGGGTGTCATTGTCATGGTTTTTGGGGTCGCTTATATCAAATATGGGGTCAAAACCAAAATACAAGATGGTGCCGACAAAAATTAGACAAATTTTCGTCATGGGTGTCATTTTTATGGATTTTGGGGATGCTTATATCGAATACGGGGTCATAACCAAAATACAATTTGGCGCCGACGAAAATTTGACATCTTTTCGTCATGGGTGTCATTTTCATGGTTTTTGGGTAGTATGTCATTAGCTTGACTTACAAGTTGTAGGTCGTGGGTTCGAGCCCAGGCAGGCGCTTTACTTTGCCTAAATTATTTCTTCACCACTGCTCTCAAAACGGTGAAGGAAAACATCGTGAGGAAACCGGCATGTCCTAGAACCAAATATTCGAAGATATGTGCATCCACCAACCCGCACTGGGCCCGCGTTGTTGGTTACAGCCCATTCCCTCTCACAGAGAGGAGGCCTGTGTCTCAGCAGTGGGAACATTAATAGTGACTGATGATATGATAGTAATATTTAATATATTCCATATAATGAAAAATGTTCAAGTCATTTTTTAATCCTTGTGACCGTCAATTAATTCGTTTTAGGTATCTACTTATTTCACGTAGCGTTGTTTTTAGGGTTTCGTAGCCAAATGGCAAAATACGAAAACCTTATAGATTCATCATGCCACTTTTTTCCGAAACCATAAGAACTATGCTGTTGAAACTTGGTAAGTAGATGTATTCTGTGAACCGCAATAAGATTTTTACACAAAAATAGAAAAAAAAACAATAAATTATGGGGGTTCCCATACTTGAAACTGAAACTATTTTTTTTTTTTTTTTTGATATTGAGGTTTCTAATATCATTTTTTTCTAAACGGAATAGTTTGCGCGAGAGACACTTCCAAAGTGGTAAAATGTGTGTCCCCCCCCCTGTAACTTCTAAAATAAGAGAATGATAAAACTAAAAAAAAATATCATGTACATTACCATGTAAACTTCTAACGAAAATTGGTTTGAACGACTTTTAATACGTCATAAATCGTTAACAGCAATTTACCAAGTACGGAACGCTTCGTGCGCGAGTCCGACTCGCACTTGGCCGGTTTTTTAAAATACCTACTTACTACAACAAAGTGAAAAATAAAATTCTTTTCGGAAGTCGGAGTCGGTACCTATTGTTTTTCGTCACAGGAAAGCTATTATTTTTCTCTTTTAAATTTTTGTAGGTACCCCATATTGGGTATACTAAATACATCTGTTTACCCCCTAAAACCGTACAAGCGTGATGATTTATTATGGTATGGTTAAAACAAAACATAAACATACGATCACAGTAATCGCAGGTCATTTGCTGTTTGTTATTAAAGAGTTCCATTGTCTATCTCCGAAGATCTTTAACAGATCCTAATATATCTATATCTATAAAAGCGAAAGGTGACTGACTGACTGATCAATCAACGCACAGCCAAAACTGCTAAGCCTAGAAGCATGAAATTTGGCAGAAAGGTTCTTCAAGTGACGTAAGTGTGCACTAAGAAAGGATTTTTGGAAATTCTACCCCTAAGGGGGTAAAAAGGGGGTTGAAAGTTTGTATGAAAAATCTAATTCCTTCGACCAAAATTCTTGAAACTTAGCACAAATAGTATTCTAAGAAAATGATAAAGATTGACATTATTAGTTTTTCGAAACTACCCCCAAATGATGATTTAGGGGGTGTTGAAGTTTGTATGGAAAAATCAGATTTCTTTGATCAATAAACTTGAAACTTGCCACAAATACTTATCAAAATGAATAATAAAGGTTGCAACTATTATTTTTTGAAACTACCCCCAAAAGACGATTTAGGGGTGTTAATTTTTTTTTGAACAATATCATTACTTCAGTTAATAAACTTGAAACATACCAATCTAAATAAACAATAAAGGCTTTCATTGTTGGTTTTTCGAAACTACCCCCAAAAGATGATTTAGGGGATGTAATTTTTTTTGGAAGAATCTGATTTCTTGGGTGAATAAACATGAAACTTGACATAAATACCATCCTAAATAAACAATAAAGGTTGTCATTATTAGTTTTTTGCAACTACCCTTAAAATACGATTTCGGGGTGGTAAAGGTTTTTGATTACTTTTACTGCACATAGCTTCTTTTTAAGATGTAGGGGAGCACTTAGGAGGGATTTTTGGAAATTCAACTTATGAAGGGGTTAAAAGGGAGACATTTATTTGTATGAAAAATCTTATTCCTTTGGCAAAATAATAAAGGTTGGCATCATTAGTTTTTCGGAATTATCCCCAGAAGATGATTAAGGGGTGTTAAAGTTTCTTTGCAGAATCAAATGGCACTAATACGGGGAACTACCGAACTGGACCGTTTGTCTCAGATAAACATAGTTGTGAGTGACGTTTTAGTGTTGCGTAATTTACGCTGTATTAGGTTGTTGTGTTGTGTCGCGTAATTTACGCAGCATTCGTTTTCATACTAAAATAATTTTTGGTCCACCCGAAATTATGAGTCTCAAAAAACCCGACCAGTCTTCTGCTCCATATATCTTCTTCTATACATATAACATGCTTTGTCCTGAATGACTGACTGATGGATCAACGCACAGCCTAAACCGCTGATCGTAGAGACCTGGAACTTGGAGAGTATGTCTTTGTGTGACGTAGGCATCCGATAAGAAAGGGTTTGCCTAAATTCTTCCCCTAAACGGGAGAAAAAGGGGGACAAAGTTTGTATGAAAAATCTAATTCCTTCAGCTAATATTCTTGAAACTTGGCACAAATAGTAATCTAAGTAAATGATAAAAGGTGGACATTATTAGTTTTTTTGAAACTACTCTCACAAGTCGATTAAGGGGGTATTGGAGTTTGTATCGAAAAATTTTATTTCATGGGTTACTAAACTTGAAACATTGCACAAATACTAACTTAAATAAATTATAAGGTTGTTATTATTAGTTTTTCGAAACAACCCCCAAAAACAGATTTAGGGGGTGTTAAAGTTTTTTGAATAATCATATTACTTGGGTTAATAAACTTGAAACTTAAGCAATAAAAGTTGTTATTATTAGTTTTCAAAACTACCCCCAAAAGACGATTTGATTTTTTTTTGATGAATCTTACTTCTTGACTTAACTTTAAACTTGACATACATAACAACCTAAGTAAACAATACAGGTTGAAATTCTTAGTTTTTTTAAACTAACCCCAAAATGCGTTTTTTAGGGGTGTTAAGGTTTTTTTAAGAATCTTATTTCTTGAGTTAATAAACTAGAAACTTGACATAAATATCAACTTAAGTAAACAATAAAGGTTGTCATTATAAGTTTTTAGAAACTACACTCAAAAGTCGATTTAGGGGGAGTTAAAGTTTTTTGAAAATCTTATTTATTGGGTTAATAAACTTGAAACTTGACAAAAATACCAACCTAAACAAACAATAAAGGTTGATATTATTAGATTTTCGAAACTGACTCCAAAATACGATTTAACAGGTGATAAAGTTTTGTTAAAGAATTTTTTGTCTTGGGTTAATAAACTTGATAGTTGATATAAATACCAATCTAAGTAGGTAAACAATAGAAGGTTTTCATTATATTTTTTAGAAACTACCCCTCAAAATAGGATTTAGTGGGTGTTAAAGTTTGTTATGAATCATACTGGACAAGGTTTCGTTTTTGATGTAGGGATCTAGGGGAGCACGAAGAAGGAAATTGCGGCAAATCAACCTTTCACCATCATCATCATTTCAGCCAAGAAACGTCCACTACTAAACATAGGCCTTCCCCAAGCGCCGCCACACTGATCGGTCCTGTGCGTTTCGCATCCACCGGCCCGCAGCCTTGACCATGTCGGACTTCCTAATTTGCGTTTTCCGGTTCGCAGTCGCCACTGAACTGTCAACCTTTAAGGGGGTGAAAAGAGGGCAATTTGTTTGTATGAACAATCTCATTCCGTGCAGATAAATTAAATAATCAAAATTTACATAATACGTTTTTTAAAACTACCTCCCTCCTGATAGGGTTAAGTGATTTTAGTTTTTTTTGAGACATCTTACTGAGCAATCTAACTAAAATAAACAAAAAATTCAAAAGAGAAAAAGGGTATATTAAGTTTTAAGGAGCGGATTTTACTTAGTAGTGGTAACCTAAAATGTATTATTCTTTAAGTCAAATAACGAATCGTCCCAAACCTATAAACCGTAGAACTTTACGAAACCACATTTTTATTTGGTTTAATAACAGGTTATTTTTGGTTGCCATCACACGAACGAAGTCGCGGGCGGAGTTAATATTATAAATGTGAAAGTAACTCTGTCTGTCTCTCTGTCTACCTTTTTACGCTTAAACCGCTGAACCGATTTAAATGTAATTTGGTTCGGAGATATTTTGAGACCCTGGGCAGGACATAGGATAGTTTTTATCCAAACATACTTACGGAAATCATACTTAAGGGAGTGGAAAGAGGGGTAGAAGTTTGTATGGAAAACCTACAATATTAAGCCGCGATATAAAAAAAAACCGGCCAAGTGCGAGTCGGACTCGCGCACGAAGGGTTCCGTACTTGGTAAATTGCGGTTTACGATTTATGACGTATTAAAAAAAAATTACTTACTAGATCTCGTTCAAACCAATTTTCGCTGGTAGTTTACATAGTAATTTACATCATATATTTTTTTTAGTTTTATCATTCTCTTATTTTAGAAGTTACAGGGGGGGGGACACACATTTTACCACTTTGGCAGAGTCTCTCGCGCAAACTATTCAGTTTAGAAAAAAAATATATTAGAAACCTCAATATCATTTTTGAAGACCTATCCATAGATACCCCACACGTATGGGTCTGATGAAAAAAAATATTTTTAGTTTTAGTTTCAAGTATGGGAACCCCCAAAATTTATTGTTTTATTTTTATTTTTGTGTAAAAATCTTAATGCGGTTCACAGAATACATCTACTTACCAAGTTTCAACAGCATAGTTCTTATAGTTTCGGAATAAAGTGGCTGTGACATACGCCCAACATACGGTCAATTTAGTACTAAATGAAAAAAAAACCAAATGTATTAGATTCACATTGCCGAATGTTAGAAGTACCGAATGCGATATCATATTGAATGGCGAAAAGCTGGACTTTGTAAATCAAACAGTTTTCCTGGGAATCACTCTAGACGACAAATTGCAATGGGGTCCTCATATAACATCTCTTGCGGGTCGGCTAAGCTCAGCCGCTTATGCTGTTAGAAAGATAAGACAGTTAACGGATGTAGAAACCGCGCGTTTGGTCTATTTTAGTTACTTTCACAGCATAATGTCATACGGTATTTTACTGTGGGGTCGAGCGGCTGACATTGAATCCATATTTATATTGCAAAAGAGAGCTGTCAGAGCCATATATAAGTTAAGTCACCGTGAATCTCTTAGGGAACTGTTTAAAAATATTAATATTATGACAGTTTCTTGCCAATTTATTTATGAAAATATTATGTATGTAAGGAAAAATATACATCTCTTTAGTAAAGTCAGTGATAGACACAATTGTAATACCAGAAATAAAGATAAGTTAGATCAGCCTTCTTACAGACTAGCTAAAGTACAATCATCTTTCATGGGGTACTGTGTTAAATTCTATAACAAAATACCTTGTGATATATTAAAACTAAATGAAAGTAAATTTAAAACTTTAGTTAAAAGCACCCTTTGTAAACAAGCATATTACAAATTAGATGATTATATTCAAGATAAGAATGCTTGGAAACATGCTGGTCCTGCTCCATAGGGCAATCTTTGGTGTAGTCAAAATCAAATTTGTTAATTTATATTCCCATTCATAGTTATTGTATTCATTGTATTATTTTTTTTTTTTTAGGAAATTGACTCACACACTGTTCCGTTGTTGTTGAATTAGGTATTTTACCTATGTTTGTAATATTTGTAAGTATGTGAGAACCATGTTCCTACTTATCAAATTAATTAATTTTCCTGTTAATGCTTTTTAATACTTTATACCTGCGTGTAGAGCTATTCTGGGTGCATCGTCCTCACATATATTAATGTATGTACGTATGTTAATATTGTAAAACACCAATTTTTTTTTTTTTTAAAAGAGTAAGTATGGAGTTTCTTGTGCGTTCTTCTCCATATCAATCTACTTTCCGAATGCACGGTAGAATCATTTTTTTTTTTTTTTTTTTTATCAATTTTTTTTTTTTTTATTACTTTTAAATTTATTTTTTATTACTTTTAATTTTTAATTTTAATTTATGTGACGTTCAAAAGTGCCGTTTATTGGCCTAATTGAATAAATATATTTGACTTTGACTTTGACTTTGGACGGACAGACAGACAGACAGACATGACGAATCTATAAGGGTTCCGTTTTTTGCCATTTGGCTACGGAACCCTAATAAGCAATTCGAATTACTAATGCTTCGCAGACGAAGTCGCGGGCAACAGCTAGTTATACAATAAAACCTTCCCTGAAAATACCACCACATACATTTATCGATGAAAACCCGTTATGTATCGGATAAGTAGTTTGGCCGAATAGATAGAGCATCTCCTTTTTTTGAAGTCGGTTGAAAATAATAACCTACTTTTTACGACGACGGTTTGTAACAGTTATCAAATGCATTTTCAAAGTGCCAACTAACCTTCCTGAATCAACTTAATAAAAACAATAAAATTCAAAAATAATATCAAGGACCAAGATTGTTGCCGTGATGTATAAAATCGAGCGCTCAGTAGTTTCAATGTGTGCGTACGCGTAATGTTGCTGTGTGCGACTAGATACCTAAATTTGAGTTCGTCGAAAATGTAACAGCGTCCTTAATCTTATCCGTGGAGGATAACTGCTTTAAAATTCAGTTGCAAGATTTGATCCGAACACACTTACATACATATATACATTGCAAATTAATTAAAAGCTTGTAAAAATCGAGTGGCATGCCTCAGAAATTTTAAACCGCGCCATCTATTGGAATTAATATTAAATAATCCATTCAAAAAATCTTTGAAATGTGAATTAAGAGCCCAATATTCCATAATTTTGTCCTTAGGAGAGATGATTAAGAAAGAACAATCAATTTTTATGAAATGAAATTTTCATTTTACACACAATTCAATAACAAATCGATGCATATCGCGCCATCTAGTGGTATTTATTTGAACCAAATTTTCTTTGTTAGCGCCTGGACTTCGTGCCTTGACTATGTTATATAGGCAATGATATTCAAATAAACAGATACGTTATACACTCACAAAACAATTGAAAAAAGTGTTCCGCGCAGCAGCGGCAGAGCACATACACACTTTTCATTCATCTGACATTTCACTACAAGTCGAAAGGGATGGCTTGATAAAACCAACAAGAAAAAAAAGAGACAGCTAGTGTTTGTCACTTGCGTGTGAATGTAAACAAACATTATTCTGCCCACCAATGTTTTTTCTTTTTGTAACCTACAAATATCAGAATATTAGAAAAAAAATTGAAATAAATTAGTAAATTGAGGTGTATTGCGTACTTACATGTCATATTATGGTATGAGATCCCTTCTGTTTTATGTACTTTGGTATCATAATTGGTACACTTTCTAAATACACACGATGGCATTTTTTTAATTTTGTTTATATTTCAACAAAGCGTATCGCTCTTCGCCATGCGTGACATAAACTAAAGACTAAATCATACAATTGTCTCCTATTCGAGTCTTCACAATGCGCGCGCTTATAACATATCTGTTTATTTGAATATCGGTTTTTTTTTTGGTCTGTTCTATCATTAATTTATTGCTTTTGTATTGTTTCAGACGCGCCCCAAATGATGGAAGTAACGCAGTAATATAACTGTCAATGATTCCAAATACAAACTGCTTTAAGAAAATTCATTGTCATTACAATGTTATTTTGGTTCTACAAGAAGACGTATTTTTAAGTTACTTTTAAGTTTTATTATGTAAGTTTATAATAAATGTCTAAATAAATAATGTAGTTTCGTTGTTTTTTAGGGTTCCGTAGCCAAATGGCAAAAAACTGAACCCTTATAGATTCGTCATGTCTGACTGTCTGTCTGTCCGTACGTCACAGCCACTTTTCGCCGAAGAATAATGCTGTTGAAACTTGGTAAGTAGATGTATTCCGTGAACCGCATTAAGATTTTAACACAAAAATAGAAAAATAAACAATAAATTTTGGGGTTCCCATACTTCAAACTGAAACTATTTTTTTTTTCGTCAAACCCATACGAGAGTGTATGGATAGGTCTTCAAAATTGATATTGAGGTTTCTAATATAATTTTTTCTTACCTGAATACTTTGCGCGAGAGACTTCCAAAGTGGTAAAATGTGTGTACCCCCCCCCCCCCCCTGTAACTTCTAAAATAAGAGAATGGTAAAACTAAAAAAATATATGATGTAAACTTCCACCGAAAATTGGTTTGAACGAGATCTAGTAAGTAGTTTATTTTTTTAATACTTCATAAATCGTAAACCGTAATTTACCAAGTACGGAGCCCTTCGTGCGCGAGTCCGACTCGCACTTGGCCGGTTTTTTAAAGTCAGTAATTGAAAAACCAGTATCCTTTCCTAATTTTATGATACAGAAAGGCAGGTGGACCTCGTATGAAGACGGACTGTGCAGCGAATTGTAAATTAAATAAGGCCTCGTTAACATCTGCAAGCAACTTGCATGATTTTTTTCACAGCTTTAAGGGACAGTAGACCTGAGTATTTGTATAAATTTCAGCTTGATACCTCCACGCGTTCCTGGAAAAAAGGGACTTGACAGAGAGACAAGGACGGACGGACGGACAACAAAGTGATGCTATAAGGGTTCCGTTTTTTCCTTTCGAGGTACGGAACCCTAAAACCTTAAAAAAATACTAACATTAACATTCGAAACGGGGTATTTACCATGTTTACTGTTTGTTGCGAGTTTTCGATATTTCGGTGCTGTTGCAAGCACCATCGAACCACCACGATCACGGATTAACTGAAGTTCTTGCGGGTGGGTGTTTATGAGGAGACAAATCGGTCTACCCTCTTTCTTGTTCGTTTTTTGCACTCATTACCGCTACCCCGTATATCCCGTTTCGAATGTTAGTGTTTGTGACCATGACAGTTTAAAAACTTAAAAAAAATACTATTCGATAGGTCCTGTAAATGATAAGCAAATAAAAAATATATAATATTCAAATGGTTTCTTTTTTCCAAAAAATATCTAAAAATTCGTCATATATCTCAAGATTTACAATTTGTTAGTTGTGTCACAGATAATATAATACTAGCATACAGATGCCTCATCCCATCCCATACAAAGAAACCGTGCCGACGTAATTAGCGTTTTTCATCTGATTAATTTTTGTTATTTTTGTAAGTACATCAATCGCGTTTGATCCCGTTTCACGGCAATAGATAGTGTTAGCTCTCTGTATATAAGTGTATAGTCTATGGTGTTAGCAACTACTTGCAAGTAAAAGAGTTTACTGGATTCGTGAATATTTTTCATTAAATACACTGAAAGTTCGTTTTATAGTATTTTTTGCACGTTTTTACAGTTATTTTGCACCAAAATGTGTTACAATGCAAATTTTAACAATCGAAAGAATGCCTCAGAAATTAAAAAAAAAGCGCCATCTATTGGCATCAATTTTAAATGATCCGTGCAAATAATCTTTGAAATGTGAATTAATACAACATAATTTTGTACTTAGGAGAGTTGAATATACAAGAACATACAATTTATATGTTCAATTTCAGAAAATTTAAAACTTACACACAATTTTATTGAATTGTGTGTACAGTCAAGGGTCAAAAGTGCAGTCATACTCTCCCAAAACTCAAATGGCTAGTTATTGTAGAAGAAGTTAAATTATCCACAACTAATTTAATATTTTGTATAGAAATTAAAGTATAGATTATACCTACTAACCGCGAAAAGATGAAATTCTGCTGCCTACAAAATAAATACCTTAACTGGTTTTGGTAGAGTGTGACTGCAATTTTGACCCTCATAGTACATTTCGCGCCATCTAGTGAGATTTATTTGAACCTAATTTTCTTAGCAATGAGACCCCGACAGCAACCGCTTCCATATTTGGTAAATAATTACTACTCAATTGGTACCAATTAGTGCCCGAACAACAAAATTGGTACCTTAGTAGTTTTCGAGGAAATCGACTTTGAAGGTGGTCCTGCGGTAGTCACGCTCCATTCAGCAGGACCACCATGAGCGCCGAAAACGGGGGCATGCTACAGCTATTCTAAGTATACAAATAATTACTACCCATAAATGTGACCCATTTCGTAAAAAAAACAGAACTGAATCATTTTTATTTATCGAGAAATCAACGATGATAACTCTCGCTCGCTCGTTCAGCAGGACCACGACTTTGAATGTTGATTCCAAGTTGGAGGAGCCTGCGACTTTCCTCAAACCTACATAGAAAATTACTACCCTGCAAGATAAAATTGATACACAGAATTCACAACTAGTACTCCAGTAGTTTACGAGATATACCATGCCATTGGTGGGGTGGCGGTAGTCACGGTGTTAAATTTTCATTTCAAGATTTCCCTATTAAAAACTTAGTGAATTCTGCCCAAATGTATACAAAAATTACTACCCCTACAGAAGATAAAGCGACCAAAAATTCAGATACCTAAGTGTTGTATTTTAAGAGAAATTAGCTTTCATTACTTTTCCATACTAAATCTTCGCGTATAACCCGACCATATTAAGTTGTCAATGGTATTGAGCAGTACACTCGTGCAAAAAAGTTTAAAAAGTTTTGGACCATAGACAAGATAGAATGAGATTCAAAATTATGTGAAGAAAATCGACGATCGAAAAATCGTCGTCGCTGTTTGATATTTTAACTGAGTAGAACTTAAAATGAGCCCTGTAATATGAATATACATGATTAAAGGTGTACCAGAATCTCATGGCATTTTTTTTTTTTTTTAAATTGTGATTTTCATATGGCAATGTCAATTGTCACCTGTCGAATCAAAGTACTTAATGTGTCAACCGCTGCTGAATTTTTTTGATATTATCTTGAAAGTTTGTTATTTTTGTGAAAATGTCGAAAAACCCACTTCGATCTCATGCGAGACATATTGTTTTCAATGTGTATCATAAAATAAGGGAAGAAGAAGGCGTAAATCAAACTCGATCTTTGATTTTAAAGTGCGTCGTAGAGTGGACCGGTAAGTTGGACTGACTTGTTTTGATACATTTACTTTAATTTATATTTTTCTTACTTAATTTTATTTTCTTTACATTACTATTATATGGTAAATCGTAGGTCAGGGCACATCGAATGATGGCCGGAAGGAAATGGCAACAGTAATGTAACTGTTACTAATTCTTCGACAAGATATTGATTTTAACGGAGATTGAGAATCTTTGACGTAAGAAAAATATTAAGTAATAATCTGCGCCCTGCAGTGGGACGTGTATATAGACGGGAGTTTTTGGCGGGATTTTGTCGAGTGAAGTTCAGTGGCTGTTAATATTATTTGCAAATTGATTCCTAGTGGATATTGTGATATATTATTGGTGTAGTTTTGTATCTCAACTGTCTCCGCAACTGGACAATTTGTAAAATCATTGACAAAAGCGATCTCGGGATATTGGAGCGGTGTATTTTATTGTAGTATTGATTGCCTCTGCAAAGCTTACTGGGAAGACTGACTCGATACAATTTGCTGCCAAATATTCCAAAAAACATTAGAATCTGTTACATCCGCATTCTAATGCATACCTACTAAAGAATAAATATAAGATTCAAAACTCTTTCCAAAGACGTGGCTAAAAGGTCCTAGCAACCAGGCCATAAAACTTACATAAAAAGAAAATATATAGACTGATGATGATGAATGACTTTAAGTAACATGATACATTTTATTATTTTTTACAGACTTTATACATAAAGAGATTGGTTTTGAATATGTTAAATGCCAATGAAAAAGAACCATTTTGATGGAGAGAGATGACATAAAACTACAAAGATACAAGTTTTTGAAATGCCAGTGGAGTTCATGGAATCGTATTCTAGTTTTCTAGTTCTGAATGAGGTTTTAAGTTATTAGTATGATTTAAATGATATATAATAAATTAGTACATACATTAATATTCAATTGATTTATTTTTCATATGTTAAGAACCCGATATATAACAACATTATTCATACACATACCT